>PVKA01015215.1:0-44581 GCA_004027165.1 Ctenomys sociabilis
GAGAGGAGAGGTGTTTTCCTTATGAAGGCTAAAGCAGGCTATGTGTGCTGGAGTCATCTTATTTAGAGACTTGGCTTGTACCCATCACTGTCTTGCTTTCTCAGAGGGTCCAATAGAATAAATTAGCTTTGGTTTCATTACTGGGTCTTTGTCTTGAGTCTGCCATTGTCTTCTGACCCTAGTGCAGGTGATCCATCCAAAGCAAAGGCCTCCTTTATGTTGAATCTAACAAAAGGTTACTGTGGCATGCTTTCTCTGTTTTATGCAACTGGTGCAGAATGAGGAAATGCACCAGTATCTCTTAGCTTGGCCTTTGTGAGGTAAGGTGACATCAAAATTGACTTCTTGGGGTGCTCCTAAGAGCTTGTCCCCGAAAAGCTGCCTTCTGTCATCACTGAACTTCTCTTTTTGTTTTTATTATTGCTGAGTTTTCAAGGAAGACAGTGCTACAAATGATATTCTGTGTGCTTCACAAAGAGAAAATAGGAATTTAGAACATTGATGTCAAACTGTCCTCACCTTCTTAATTGAATTTCATCCAGTTAATATTTCAGAATAAAAGGTTTGGAGAATTTAATTCTCAAAAGATAATCTTCTTGTTTGGATCATTTTTAATTCTTTAACTCCCCAACCAGAATTTCATGGGTTGAACAATTAATCAACTGAAAGATGCTTCAAATAAGAGTAATTCAGGAATTTCAATTCACTCTTCTAAAGACTTAAAATTATAGAGTTAAACTAGCTTAAGAGAAGCAAAAATGAATCCAAGCTTGGTTCCTGACATAAGATTTATTATCTTACAAACCTCAAGGAAAATTTAAAGAAAATTGCAACTAGTTGAACTCATTCATACTTTGCATTAAAGGAGGCAAGAACATAGATCTGTGTTTTTTGTCTCTGTCTCTGTCTCTGCCTGTCTCTCTGTCTCTCTCTCTTTAATAGAAGCTAGGGCTAAGGCAGCTGAAGTGAGATTGATATTTTGGACTTTCCTTTTCATTATCTAATAGAATGTGGTTTTCATTGATGTTACAATGTGTAACATCGGTGAAAAGCATCAGGCAGTGGTCACTGCAACTAAGAGTAAAGTGAAGCTTCAATTTCTCTCATTAGAAAACATTTTAAAATATTAAATGAGTACTAAATTGTCACACTTCAGAAAACAGAAAAACATTACGCATTCCAAATGCCTACATTGTCATTAGCTAGGACGGGAAAAAAATTTTTTTTGCCAACTTCATGCATGCTATGTGGCCAAAAAAAGAGAAAAATGGTTGGAACATAAAAGTAACTTTTTAAAAGTCTCTTTGAATATGTCTATTTTTTCCTTTTAATCTCTTTGGCAATTTTATGGTTGACACCATTCACAAGGCTTTAAAGAAAATCAAATGTATTCCTCTCAGTAAGAATGAATTGCCAATTTATTTCCATGTTTACTAAAGGAAGCTCAAGGTTCATGTTTTCTTAGTGGCAGTAACTTCAAAGGATGTTGTCTCTTGTGAAAGTCATTATGTTGTAATATGTTAATTAGTGTAGCTAGGTTTACAGTCAAAGAAGTTAATTGGCTGTTCAGTCCATTCCATGCAAACACTCTTATCTAGTTTACAAGGGCTTGATTTTGTGTTTAGAGTTGGAGGCGAAGAAAAAATTCAATTTGGGGTAAGGAGAAAAAGACTCAACCCTGTTTCTCTGGACTCCAATGCCTAATCTCTTTGAGGGTTACTTTTACATTTGAGTGAGAGACAAATTTGCTCCTAATGGCATACATAGCCAATGATACTTTGTAGTAGTAGTGTTGCAAATCTCAAACTTCTTGGATCTGTTTTATGAAATCATTGTGAAGAAAGCATTTTAAATCCATTTTTTCATGTTCATCCACTCACAGATTCAGCAGATATTTACTAAGCACCTGCTATGTGCTCAGTCATGTGCCAAATATATTGGGAAAAATAACAAACAAAAGCTCTTCTCCTGAAGCTTAAGAATCATGCAAAATAGTTTGCAGGGCAAGGGGGGAATCACTGTAAACCAGCGATGTTTTCTCATCTACCACCCCCACAAAGCACTAGAAACAGTCCATAGAGATACTGAAAAGTTAATTCAGAGATGATTTCTTGGCTTCAGACTGAGATGTTCTATCAGATTGAGCTAACACAGTTGTTCCTGTGGTTAGGGAATATTGTCAATCGCTGATGGAAATTCGGAGTAAATCCTGCCACACCTCAGCACTAAGGAATGAAATCGTGTTACAGGCAGGACTGGAGACCATCATGCCAAGTGAAGCTTGACATGTATTAAATTACAAAAATAGTATGTTTTCTATTATGCAAGAAACACAAAGAATACATAAATTCACAAATAAATGATTAAGATGAGGATAGGAGAGGAAACCAGCAGTTAGACTTCTGCAGAGAAAGGAGACAACAAGTAGCCAGGAGCCAGAGAGACAGAGAGGAGCAATGGATTAAACTTGATTAAGACATGCAACTTTATGTACCAACCCCACAGAATAAACATTATTATGTAACACTAACACCCATTAATAAGAAATGAATAACAGATTTACACCAATCGGGGAGCTATGCTGGCACTGGAAATTCCATCCACTCAAACATCAGTTCGGCTACCAGCAGGTTCTCAGTACAGAGATTTTCAGTTAATTCAAGAAGAAAAATATTAGAAAAAAATGGTGGAAAAAATCTCAAAGTACACTCAGTATTGTACTGACAGTGAGGCAAACAATGATCCTTTTAATTATGAGGGAATGACAATGTTAGTATAATAGGAGGAAAGGAGATTTTACATGAAAATAAAATTACATCTCTAACAAGACTGAAAGAGAAGTATTCTTTCATTTAAAAAGGTGTAAATATTTGGTATGGTACATATGCGATGAGGTATTTTAATCACACACAAAGTTTATGACTTGTAGATAAACATATTTCTCTTTGAGCTGAGCTCTGTATTTCAAGGGTCAAATTACTCAAATGAAAGGCAGAGTACATCCTGTTCATCTAACATGGGGATTTTCACCATTGAGGTGGGCAGCAGTGACCTATCCAAAAAGGAGAGAAAAGGCAGGGATTTATGGAAAAGTTGGGAGAAATTGTTTAATTCTCATCATACTTGGCTTTCTTAGGAATGATTATGCACTCCTTATGAATGTGACATTGAAAATCTGTACTTTTTATAGTACACAGTGGGAAAAAATGTAAGCTGTAAAATGTTGCTTTAAAAATGTGTTTAAAAACAGTGTTCTGACACTTTATTGCACAATGAGCTCTTACATTAAGCATTTATGGCAGCTACAAATTCACAGCATGGTTTTGATGCAGTAATAAAAAGCAACAAAATGGGTCCAACTGACATTTTACAGCCAGAACAAAGGGTTGAAAGTTTAAAGCTTATCTATAGCTACTACATGTTACATATTAGCTACATTATCCATTACAAGTAACCAACCGAAAAGTATTTCTAATGGTAAATTACTAGTAAATTCAGTATGTCAGCCACTTTTCCTGTCAAAGAACATTAAATTGTATGGCCAAACACTCTAATAATTAGGAAAGACTGCAATGCTTGTGACTACTGAGTTCTATGGAGTTCAGCCAAAATTCTTCCATGCCCAAAGAGATAGATCAAATCTCATTTTTGTTCCTTCCTGTAGTTTCAGTTAATTCCAGTCTTGTACTCATTAATAGGATTGGACCAGAAATTCACTCAAAAATTTTGTACACTTCACCTATGGATTCTAGCAAAATATCAACATTTTCCTTGACACTATCAATTAGCCAACCCCATTACACAATGGAATTGGGTCCTCTGTTCGCCAGGCTCAAATCTCTCCACTGCCACAAGATTGTGGCTATTTACTGTCATCACATGAGTTCAAAATCAACATTTTCTCAACTCTTGATTTGAAATCTTAAAAAGTGGGTGTTTCAAAATAGGTGTTCTGTATAATTTGAGCAGTCTACATTAAAGCTTTCCTAGAAATTTCTTAAGTGTACCTCCAGTGTGATCAAAATGTACAGTAATGTCATTAATCTCACCTCCAATCTTCTCAGTGATACAAACACAATTAGATCAATATTCTTTCAACTTGTTGAAACTGTTCTGAAAATCTCCTTCCAGGAGTGTGCTTACCAAGTGTGCTCAAAGAAACAGTGAAGGATGTTGCTCAGTACCATCCAACAAAAGGGCAGCCCCTCTCCCCGCAAGAAGCTTTTACAGTGTGTTTTCATCCATCTTGTCCATCAGACCTGTCACTGTCAAAGTACAAGTTATGGCTTTCCCTCAAAGTCAGACTGACTAGGATGTTTTGAATTTATTAAGTTCACTGAGATGACTATGACAGAACAAGACGCGCATGAAAGAAGACTTCCAGAGGCGCTTTAGAAACTGGCAAGAATGCCAGGGGAAGTGTGTTTAAGACAAGAAAGAACATTTTGAGGGAGAATGACTGTCAATGTGTTTACCATAATAAAAAATTAAAAATTCGCTGTACTTTTCTACTGTGCCTTATATTTAACTAGATGTAAAATGTACAATTAAGGGCCAGGGAGATGGCTCAGTAGAATAAATGCTTCCCTGGCAAGTGCAAGGGCCTGAGTTCAATCCCTGGTTCCACCAAAAAAAAAAGTACTATTAACTAGATAGATAGCATTTTCAAAGAGTCTGTAGAATAATCGAAGCTTCTACTTGGTTGATGAATTCATGGATGAAAAAGAACTAGCATCATTTTCCTACACCAAATTTTTTTGTGAAATTGCCACTGCCAAAAAGTTCATGACTTGCACATAGCATAGTCCAGTTTCTCAGGATTGTACCAGAAGCCAAGATGAGTGCTTCCCCATGGGCTGGTCACACTTGCCGGAATGCCATGTTCATCATTTTTAATGTTGCACAGATATTTGGGGATTGAGTTATATGAAGATATTTACCAGTCAATGTACTCTTGCTATTATGGACAAATGAATTGCGTACTCCAGGGGATCAAACTATTTGAAATTTATTTTACTTTAATTCAATAGATCAAAACTAATGTAAGTATAATTATACAAATCCATAAATATTTTATCATGTTCCTTTCATAAATGTTGACAAAGACTGTTTAACTTGACTTAATGTTTATTTTCTTTGATGATAAATATATTTCAAATATAACGGCATATACTAAGAATTCCTTGGAGAAAATTATTAAAATGACAGTGTTAGAGCAATTAAGCCTCTAAGATATATTGTGCATGTGGAGCTACTCTACAAGATTATAAATTGTAGGCACTGCAAAATGTATTAATAAAAATGTGTTTCAATGTGTTCACATATTTGTATTTATACAACTGTGTGTACACGCAAATGTGTATTTACACATAGATGTGTATCATTTCATAATCTAATGACAGCGGTGTAGGCTGGTGATTCTCATGTGCAGACATGGGAAGCACAGGACCAAGAGAAGTATCTAGGAATGTCTTATGACTTTATGTGCTTGAACAAGTGTAGTCAGTTATAAAAAAGTAGTGACTTTACTCCTTTTCTACTTCTACTAGTTTTTCTAAATTAAAATGCAATTAATATTATAACAGATTCTAACAATGCACAAATATATTTTGTATACACTAAATATTTGACAAAACTCACATCAGATGCTAAAGATTTGCTTCTGAGAGTTTGCATTACTGCTCTATTTTTCTTTAATTTTTTGATTCATTTTCAATAGTTGAGATTTAAATAACAGAATTGTGCAACGTTTTTTAAAATTCTCAATATAACTTAGACCTCAAGTTTTAAGAAATCCTTCCCCACTCATATATATTGAAGACCATTTACAAAACTCTTACATTTTATTTTTTATTTACATTTTCCTAAGTACCTGCAACTTTGGGAAGCTGGTTTATGCTAGTATAATAAATTCATTCTTATTTCAAATGCTTAGCCCATAGTTACTCTGGCACATCATAAGTTCTAACCTTTTCATATTCTGAGTTTCAAATAAAATCAGAATGCCCTAGGGCAGAGAGAGGCAAAGGTTTATGAAAAGAATCTTAAATATGGCCAATGACTACACTAGGTTTGTGTTTAAACACTATTTTTCCAATAGAAATAGAAGTAGAGACATATATACTAAAACTTTATTAAAAGCACCAAATCTTCAAGAAGCTATCAGAATACATATTCTAGATCTGGGTGTGCTAGTGCACACCTGTAACACCAGCACTCAGGAGGCTGGACAGAGCAATCCTTGTGAGTTTGTGACCACTCTGAACTACAAAGTGACTTTAAGTCTAGCCTGAACTTCATAATGAGACCTTGTCTGAAAAAAGAAAGGAAGGAAGGAAGGAAGGAAAGAAGGAAGGAAGGAAGGAAGGAAGGAAGGAAGGAAGGAAGGAAGGAAGGAAGGAAGGAAGGAAGGAAGAAAGAAAAAGAATGAGAAAGTACACACATTCTGTACCAGGATAGTGGCACACATTTGTAATACCAGTATTCTAGGAGGCTGAGACAGGAGGGTAGCAAATTTGAGCCCATGCTGAGTAAGTATCTTAGCTTTTCTAGAAACAAAATAGGCTGAGGTCTGGGTGAAATCCACAGTAGTATCAAATCGCAGTCTATCAGTGCAATGCATGTGTGAGATGACTACCACTAAGAAATCAATTACTGAAAAGAGGAATAGTGCATCAGAGTGAACATATCAGAGTACTAAGGAGATACTGGGTCAGAAATGAAGATGTGATCTGTTTTATTGAACAGTAAAACTCCAAGTTAAAAAAAAAATCAATAATCAGTAATCAGAATTTTCCAGGCAGTGTATGGAGGTATACACCTATAATCCTAGTATTCTTGGAAGCTGAAGCAAGACGATACCAATTTGAACCAAGCCTGGCAACTTACTGACTTAGCAAAACCCTGTCTCAAATTTTTAAAAAGAACTAGGGCTATTAACTCACTTCAAAGGCCCTGGATTCAATCCAGTATACTTTCACCCAACAAAATTCTAGATATATAACAATAGATTGGAAGGGAAAATAAGGCTTGAGTTATAAAATCAACTTATGTAAGACAGGTTTAATTGAATCAATTTTGAAATCTACTGATATTTTCTTCAAATCTACTGATTTAAGGTAGATCTAATTTAGATACTTATTTAAAATAGTTGCAAATGATAATAGTGATTATAATTACAGATTTTCTATTTCTTAAATCTTAACCATTGGAAGAAGTTAATGTCAGTATGGAACAAAATTAATGCTAAATATGGATAATACAAAATTAAAATTAGTAGTTTAGCCTCTGTAATGTTTTAAAAGACATAGAATTCTTTTGAAATGTTAAAAAAACTGCCATGCAACTTTATTAGAAAGCAAAAGCAGGGAGTTGAGTAAGAACTTCATGGAACAGTGGTGTCTTCCTATTCAGAAAACTTGTCAATAAAATTCAAAAAGAATTCCTTATATTGTTGCGATTCATTTATGAACTTAAGAGTATGTGGGAATCCTAAATGTTTTTGTTGTTTTGGTGTGGAGGGAACTCCACAAGTTCCCTGGAATTATATGTACAATGCACAGTTGCCTGTGTTGGTGACGTGTACTTAGGTGCCATGGCCTCATATAAATAATGTATGGTTTGCTCCACAGCCATAAGGGAATTCCTCACCCCCATAGGTTAACTATCATTGATATAAACCTCAGAGACTACAAGGTGCTTTCTCAATTATTAACCAGTTTGAGTTTTACAAGGTAGAAGCTAATCTGGCTCCAAGCCCAGCACACTTCTGTTTACGTATCTCGTGGTTCATGGAGTATTTGCCTTGAGAAACTATTCTCATTGCTATAGAGATTTTAGGTATGTGGACTTCCCCTGTAGCTTTTGCACTGGATACTGAAGGGATTATTTAGTTTTAAGTCCATTATCTCTTTACTTATACCTCCTTTGAGCTTGCCAAGCACCTAATTGACATTTTTTTTTCTACTCACATTCATTAAATCATGTAGTTCATCCATTTGGCTTTTGATTTCTTCCCAAGCAATGCCCCATGCATCAGCTCTAGGGGTGCTGGGAATTTCTGAAAGCACCTTATTGTTGTGTTTTCTCATTTTATATTTTATATTATTTTGGTGTGTATATGTGTGCATGCAAATGTGTATGTGCCTTTGAGTATGTGGTTAAGGCTGAAGGTTAAGGGTCGATTATAGTGGGAAGACACTTTGTTTATATGGAGATCTTACTGTTAGACTCTGAATTCCATTGCTGTATTTGGGGAGTAGCTAACATGAAAGAAGTACATTTTAACTTGTTCATTTTCTTCTTGATTCAATATATATTGAGTTTACACAGATCAATATATATTTCTTCTTAGTAAATGTTACACGTGCAATTGAGAAGGAAATATGTTCAATGTATGATAGAATTTTGAGGAGTTGTGGTATGCTCAGATGTTCTCTATTCCTATGGATACTGTCATCTTCTTGCTCTGTCAGTTTCAGGGAAAGCAGCATAATGTGAAACTTTCAGCAGATTTTTCTGTCACTTTTCCATCCTATCTATTTTTGTTTGATATATCTGGAAGCTGTGGGATTTCAGGCACACACATTTAGGGTTGTCACACGTATTAGAGATCTTGATGTCTTCTTGATTATTTGACTCTAATATTTATTTATTTATTTGTTGTTTTTGTGGTACTGGGGATTGAAATCAGGACCCTGCATTTGCCAGGAGAGGCCTTAAGAAAAGACAAGTGTACAGCACAGATGCTGTATGTAGAGACATTGAGACATCTAAGTAAATATATAAGACAGTCTCTTGTTAGGTAAAGATGGGTGAATTCCTAAATCAGAGTAATTCTATTAAGAAAATAAATATTTGTAATGTGCTCTAATGGATCTAGTGGGTCTGTTTAAGGTTCTGCCTGGAGCACACAGGCCTCCTCTTTGGTATTAATTATTCCTTTCCTTTTATTCTTGGTACTAGAGATTGAACTCAAGACCTTGTACTTGTCAGACCAGCACTTATGCTGATGAGCTATCTCCCTGGCCCTAAATATTGCTTTTATATACAAATCCTTCTTCCTTTAAGGCAGATACTGTATCAAAGAGTGGATCTCTGATCCACTCTCATTTTTCACTTACCTGAAATATGCAGAAGTAGATTGCAGATTCCTGAATCATAGGGACCATTCTTTGTTTGCAAGCACTCAGAACAGCACTGACAACAGCCACAGTTACTTAATCACCAAACGAGCTCTTGATAGCTCAACTCAGAATATCTGACTACTCAGACCATTCCAACAGAATATCATTTTAAAATAATTTGGTTATGACTGCTAAGTCTATCAGTGAATACAAGAAATTTTTCTTGGAAAAGTACCGAAAATTATTTTTTCAGAGGAATTCCTAGAAAATAGTTTTATAATATTGTGCGAACTACACTAGAGTTTCTGTCAAATATTATGTTTAATTATAGGATGCTATATGACCTCTAGCAGAATATTATTTTTTCTAACATTTCTATGAAATTTATTATTATTTCTGGGTTATTTGTTTATGCTCTGTTAGTATCTCCATCCTCAGTGGTACTTCTAATAATGGATCACTCCTTATGAAGCTATGACTCCAGTGCAGGTAGGAAGAGGTTTCATTGTTATCTACTTTGCTGGTCCCATTCAAACTGGTTTTTGTGTCTCACTCTAGTGTGCTTAGGCCAATGGAAAACTGATGTGAATATCTCTTGCATGATATGTTAGAAGTTTCCTTATAAATAGAAAGTGTCAGATGGGGCCAAGCACTCTCATTACCAGGCAGCAGAGAGAAGCACAGTTGACAAAGAGTTGTCATTTTTATAAGATATGGCTGTAGTGTGGTTTTCATGGACAAGGTATTCTGCACATGGTTGTACAGAGAAGTCAGAGGACTCATTGACTAGTGCATGGTTCAAATACTGTGAATGGTAAATAAAAGCTAACTCTATTAAGTACTGATTGTGCTCAAAGCACTCAGTTCACTGAACCTTCTTTGACATCTTTTCCTTACTCATGTTTTTCGCTCAGCCTTCCAGAAATCCACTTTCCTTAATAAAACATAAAGGAAGCATCTATCCGATTGTCTCTTCAATGTATTATATCCTCTCTTCCACTAGGAAAGCCAATCTCTTCTTCTCCAGCATTTAAGTATACATTGCAAATTATAGTGGCCCAAGTGCCAAGAAGGAAGCAAATACCTCATGGACTCATTGTGCATGAAGATACATTTATGAGTCGCTTTTTCTCTTAAACTGGTAATGGCACAAATTACTTAGCAAAACATGAAGCACTAAGTTAAAGGAGACACACGAATTTCCTAGATTTTTTTTCTGTTTACCCTCCGTATTATTAGAGTCCATCCTAGCAAGACCAAGAGCATGGATTTCCATATTTTGTTAAACTTGAAACACCATGGGAATAGGTCTATTAACTTTAGGTGAAATACTTGTGATGTAAAATGTGAACTAAATGCAACACACATTTTATATTGGGGGTCCCCATGAAGTAGCTATTGTCTTTCAGATGATTATCCCCATTTTTATAAAGGAAATGCTTGACGTGAGTTAAGAAGTATTATCAAATTGAAACAGTTGCATCTAAAAGCATTTCCACTTAATATAGTACATATTCTGATTGGAGTTGCAATTATGGTGCTTGACAGAGGTAACATAAAATATTTTCATATAACTCACATTGTGTAACACAAAAACTGGTGATACTTAATGTTGGAATTATCTTTAATTTTCTATGATACTATAAAATAGCTAACTACTGCATTATAAAAACATTACTTCCAAATCATCACAACTTGTTAATCAACTTCTAATTAATTCTTGCCCCCATTATAATACCAAAAATCGTCTTCTGAGGATAGTGTGCGAGAGTTTGGAAGGTCACTTTCCACTAATTCATGAGCTAATTTGTCCAATTAATCAAACAATAGGTGGCATGTGTTCTCTCGGTAACCTCCAAGTTCATTTGCCATTATTATTCTGTAAGATACTTTGCCAACTTTTCTAAAGTTACCATAGATAAAGTCAGACAGGTAGTAATTAGAAATCTGATCCAGAGATTTGTGGGGAAGTTGTTTAAATCTATTGAATAATGTTTCCATTCAAAGTGCCAGAAAGCCGTTTTGGCTTTGGGAAAGCCAACATTTATTTTATTGCTTGTCTTCATTTTACTGCAGCAATTTCTTTCAAGAAAAGATAAAGGATGTCTGTCCCCCAAAGCACAGGATCTTTCCTGTGTTCTTGCTCTATGTTTTATGATACATGTGCCATGGAGTGATATTTTCAGTTGAATAACTTAACCATTTATTCAGATGCAACCCCAAAAACAAGAAAAAAAATAATTGAAAGTGTTTGAAGAAATACTTGTCTTTTGTTAGTAATTGTCCTACAAGTGTGAATTGAAAATATAAATCATAACAAAAGGAAGCACTTGGAGCATTTAAAGGAATATTCATTTTTAAATTTCTGAAAGCACTTCTGCAGCACCCACTTACATACAAATAATCAATGTGCTAATTACAAATCATTCTTGTCTGGTTTCTTTCCCTGCTTTTTAAGTATAAAGCCTCATTTGTGAAGCTCTCCTGCAGATTGTGATGCTAGTACAGCTTCAGAAAACCCAAACCAAATGTCATGTGTCTTTTTCAAAAGAAACACAGCATGCATCATAGTGAGTCAGAATCCTTCTGATTTTCTATGATTTCTGTGATGGAATTTTTGTTTATGTCAAGATCAAGGTCAGGAACAAGTGATTTTGCTGCATAATCATACTTGTGTGCAAGGAAAAGTTTACCAGCCTATTTGTGCTTTGATCTCTCCTACAAAGGAATTATAGAATCGTGACATTTTAGAATTGAAAAGGTCCTGAGAGATTATCAAGCCCATCCTTTTTGTTTCCACTATATTTGATCTACTGGAAGTTGAACACTGGAGAAATTAACTGACCTACAGAAGGCAACATGTATTACAAAGGTAGACACTGGAATAGCCACTGAATTGTCTACTGTAGCAATCCAGGGTGCTGACAATTGTGTTTTCAATGTATTGCTTTTTTTGCTTCTGACTTTGCTAGGATTTTTATTTCTAAATTAGCTCAATTTTCAAACCAATTGGTTTTGAAGTATAATAGAAGATGCATGTGTGTTTTTCTATAAAATATTTTTTAAATCAGTTATTAGTTTGTATATACTGAATGTAAAGAAAAATAGAATACTATAATGTAGCCAAGGAAGGTAGCACTGTGCTAGAGGAGTTATAGTGATTAATTTCAGATCCTTGGAGCCCTAAAAGAATCTTACTTCCTATTACTGTTCTAGAGTTGACGAGAGTCAGTTGTATAATAAAATAAATTAACATTTTTTAACCTATTATTGGCCCTGTATTTGATTTTGCAAAAACACCGTTAATCATAATTCTTCTTTATAACTTGTCAGAGGTGTGTTTTCCATTGCTGTTAGAAAAGCTGTATTAAGTTTTTAAAGGACCTTTTCATACTTGGTGTCAGTTCAAATATTGTAGATACTTGAATTCAACAAAATAACTCAATGTAGTCCAATAATCCATAATAGTAGTGGGTTATCAGCACAACTGACAATGTCAGAAGTTGTTGACTTAAGCCTTTTACAACTCAGCATATTAACATGGCATTACTTTTATACCTCATGGTTATACATTTCTGCTGAATGGTTAAGCCCAAGTTAAATCAAGACCTATATAAGTAAAAATGAAACTTTTGGATCTGACAAAGTTAATCAAATCCCCTCAGAATATACTCTGAAGCCATTGTAGATCTTTTGTCGGTGTCAGCCAACTGGAAGAGTTACAGCCATTGCTTGACCCATTTGCTGTCTGTGAAAGCCTGAGAGAAGTTTTTCTCCACAGGTGAGTCTCCTTAGGCACATTTTACATCACCAATCAATTTCCTCTGTGACCCCATAATCTCCCTGATCAGAAAGTTTGGGACACCACTGAATCTATCTTCTGGTTTGGAAAATGCATCACACTTACTCATGCCTATTATGCACCAGGAATAGCTTTGGTATTTTTTCTCAAAATATTCTCAATAAAAACACAAAAACTGAGCAAAATAGGTTTTACTATAACCATTTTCTAGAAGATAAATGCAAGGATTAGAGAAATTAAATATGTTGTATAGGATTACAAAACTAGGAAGAGTTAAGGCAGAGTTGCAAATTTAGGCAGTTTAGCAATAAAGCTCCTGATATATTTCAAATATAAAGATTTCCAAAGTCAATCTTTCTCTTACGGAAAGTAATTTTAGTAAGGGATGCTATTTTGTTTGTTCCTCTATATTCTCATGCAGTAGAACCTATCAGCAACACCAAGCCACTGGAGGTATTTAGATAGAAGTCAACATTTGGGGTTATGCAAGTACTAAATAGAATGAATATAATCTCTAACAGTCTGTAAATGTTAAGTTCTTTAGGAAATGAATTTCACTTGGATACAATATTGAGGATAATTGTTATAGGACATTTAGCTTGAGAAATGTCTAGGTTGCAAATACAATTATAAAACTGAGTCAGTCTTATTTTTGTTGTTACTGTTCAATATTTCCTATAAGATCAGAGTATTTTGATGATTTCCTTTTTTTTTTTTAAGCATTTTTTGTACAGGGTTCCATTATGCAGCTCAGACTCATAGTGATCCTCCTGTTTTCAGCTTCCCCATCGCTGGGATTACAGGCTTGTGCTACCACACCCGGCCATGATCACAGTCTCAGCACACCCTGGGGTTGAGGCTGAGGCCACATGTGGTGTCAGGGATCAAACCTTGGACCCTGCTCTTGCCTAAGCAGACACTTAGTCCCCTGAGCTATCTCGCTGGTCCAGGATGTTTTCTTTTTCTTTTCTTTCTTTCTTTTTTTTTCTGGTTTTGGTGGAACCGTGGATTGAACTCAATCTCTTGCACTTGCCAGGGAAGCACTTAATCTACTAAGCCATCTTGCTGGCCCACAGGATGTTTTCTAAAGAAATAAAAATTAATGGTACTGTTCATACTTTGTTTTTGCTCCCAAAGCAAAACAATTGAGAAAGATAGTTATGAGTGAGTACTACATTTGAAATGCTAGAGTATAGTAGTTGGAATGGTAGGACAGAGAAAAAGATGCAGAGAAAAATCTATGGTATCAGATTTGCCACAGATCTCCATGGCCAGAGACAGAAGTTAACCTCCCCACTGGATGCTAAATAGCCATGCAAAATGATTCTCAGAATTATCCACATGATGTCAAGAAGGGGAATGCAGTTACTTGCCTGCCTTTGCCTCCTATGGATTTTGTGATTACACAAGAATAAAATCTGAATTTCTACAATGCCACACTTTGCACTCAGAGAAGTCCTCAGGCAAGAAATGAAAGACAAGTGAAGTGAGCTCACCGTCCTGTTACAATGCTTTTGCCTGAGATGGCCAAAGCATGGTCAGACCTTGTGACTGTAGAGCAAGATACAGGAAAGGATATGCAGCAGAAAATAAATGAGGCCACTTGAAAGGGCTGGTTATAGCCTTTATTCCTCACTTTGTATTACTGAAAGATGGAACAGCACATGCAACTTAACAGGAAGAGATTGACAATGTTAGAATAGCAGGTACTCTCCAATTTGGAGCATGACTTGCTTACTTAAATTCAGATCAAAGAGCTCCTATCATGTAGTAAAATTAGATGGAAATATCGTGGGAAAAGAAGGAACAGCCTCATCACCTCATGGTATCATAGAAATAGAAGGGATCATGAAATGCCATGGAGTCCATATGCTGCCCTGAAGCATTAATTCACAACATATTTTATTATCTTGACATTTAAATATAGTCAATTGGCACAATTACTTTTTAGAGTAAAGTTTTACTTATTTTCTTGGATAGGCTATCAATTCTGGCTCCAGGAACCTTAGAAGAAATTCAGAAAGTTATTCTTATTCCCACTAAAGGTAACTTAGTAGCTTTGGGCATATTATACTCTTACGATAGATAAGGTTATTCTAGATTCTAGGAGTAGGAACACAGCAAGGAATAAGCAGGCAGAAATAAAGAAATATTGCATACACATTTTCTAAAGAAAAAGATTCTATGGTTTTTTTGTCTAAATATAAAATTGCTTCTTTGATTTTTCAGAACTCTGACCACTAGCCATAAGCGAAAAGTCTCCACTTGTAATTTTGGTGGATTTTTAACCTGTTATCTCTATCAGAAATATTTCAATGCCTTCTCTTTGGGCTTGTCTTCTTGGAAATGTTGTCTGTGTTCCACAGATACCATTTCAAACTACATCAAACAAAACACAGACATACAACTATACATGCTCATAAGCATGCATGTGTTTTGTTTCATGTATGTTTAGGGACTACAGACAAATACCATTACAAACATGCATATATTAGCTCACTCAACTAGAAAAGTGCATACAGTTCTTAGCTTTAGTTAGGGGAGAAGAAAAATATTAAGTGTTGTTTATAGGATATTCCCTAAATCAATTCTGGTTTCTCTATGATTGACTTTCCAAATGTCAGAAGCAAGACATTATATCTTAAGTTTTATCAGCCTAACATATTCCATAGCTGTAGGAAAAAATCATAAGTTCATTCATTCTCAGAGCCATTGTATTATATGATCCAAATAACCAGGACTAGGATCCAAGAAGACTTTTGCTACAAAAGGTTTGATCCTTCCCTAAATACACAGACTGACATTGAATGATCCACTGTCTTTGAAAGCAAAACTGAGGATTTTTTTCCAAAATAAAGAATATTGATTTGTTCAAATAGCAAGTATGTCACTCATATGCTCTAAAAATGATGCTTTGTCCAGAAACTCTAAAAGCCTAAAAGTGTCTCATGGGCCAATACAGTTTCTTATTCATGTTCTTGGAGCTTATTTGTCAAGTTCCTGGAACACAGTATTTATTAAAAAATGAACTGATTTTGGGATTTCTAATTAAAAATATTATAGCAGTTTCATCCAGTGCAGTTTGCTTATAAGAGAAGCCAAACACTTTAACAAATATGACAGAGAATCACTTAATTCAGAGTATGCTACACATGATCCATCAGTAATCAAGATATTTGTCCAATAGATAAGAACAAACAAATGGCTTAGGATAAATAGTAGTAGTAGAACTAAAAATCTGCTTTCATTTTTGGCCTCAAAACATTTGGTAATTGATAGTAATTCTACGGCAGATTTTTGTGATGTAAATAAAGTAAATGTGCATATTAATAAAATTCTATTATACTTCATCATGAACAATGAATAGCCATAAAATTTTCAATGAGAAAACTGAATTTGCTGCATTTTATGTTTTCCCACAAAAAGTGGAAACCCATTAATATGTGCTGCTTGTGTTGTTCTTTTGTGTTTGCTCTTTTCTAGAAAACAAACTGAAATATTGTTCAATAAAATGAATATAATTGAGAGAATGCACGTTTGGACATTTTCTTATCATTTTATCTGTCATTCACTTGAGGATAAAATGATATTTCCTGCTTTAAAGGAACATTTTCCCGAGTGCTAAAACAATGTTACACAATTCATGGTGAATGTAAAAATAACCTGCAATAGTGTCTTATGCCAAATTAGGCAGCACTTTAGAGAAGCAGGGAATAAAGGCTCAAAGTGAGAGGGAGCTAGTAAGGGAATATTTTCTTCCTTGTCAGAATAATTGGTTCATTAAATAGAAGGAGAGAAGGGTTCGAGACAAAATAGGAGGAGAGTTCTCCATATTAAATGTGTGTTGCCCAAGATCTTTCTCAACTTGCTTTATAGCATCGCAGCTGATGTACACAGACCTTAATATGCAACACTTTGAATAAGAAGCTGGATTCCAAATTGTTCAACTTGGGATTTTTTTCCCATTGATAAAAGGGAGGATGCACTGGTTCCCCTTACCCCAGGGATCAGGCCCTGATGCTCAGCAAAAGGAAGAAAGGGCTGATTAAAACCACAGCAGCCAGGACCTTTGTGCAGTTGTGATACACGGGTGTATACAGAAACATGTCTGAATAAAGAGCGCACGTGTGGCCAGGGGAGTGCTGAGAGCATGCTTCTGAGATGAAAGGTGCCACTATAAACATAAGCCATTATTAACAGCCAACACAAAGAGAATGGCCTGTCCTGGGGTTAAGATCTGTGCTCTGCTGGGACTTGCACTCTTCAGAGCATGGAGACACGGCCGCTGTGCGACAGTGAAATCTGTCTTGAGAATACATCCAAGGGCCATGGAAAAGTGGTTGCTCATAGACATGGTCTTTAATTAAAGTGGCTGTTATAGAGAGGAAGGTCACCAATTGGAGTTGACCCTTGGATCGAGTTTTGATTTCCAACTAACTGTACAGTTTTATTCAAGGGACAAAGAGTCAGGAGGGGACCAGAGGGAATAATATCAATGCAGGAGACACATGTGCTTGTGATGTGCAAAAACCATAAAAGGTTCAAAGTTTGGGTTTTGGTTCAAATAAAATCCTAAGAGTTCAGATGATTTTGTAAACCCTCTGAACCTCCTGAATGTAAAGAGCCCACTGAAAGAAACCTTGAAAGAGCACAACAGCCCTCAGAATGAGGTTTGGTCATCTCATAACAAACCTGGCCAGAAAAAAATCGATCAGCAATGTAGGCAGGTGCCATCAATAGACAAAGAAAATCCCTTGAATGCTGTGCAAAGCAGGTTCCCTGAAGAAGGTAAGAGGAAGAAAAGAAGCATAATGATGCATATGGTATTAAAAATAGCTCTGGCCAGGCACAAGAAGAGCTCATGCAGCAATTGTTGGTTCAGTGTATAAACCATAGAATCTCACTACAGTCCTGACCTCATGTAGCAAGAGTGTGCACCAGTGTTGGAGCTCAGGGTCCATCATGCTAGAAAAAGCCTGGCCGGGAAATGAAGACCCACTAGATCTTGTTGTGCTTCCTTTGCCTTATGACTCCTCACCTCATTCTACTGCTTCTCGTGAAAGTGATCATGGATGCCTTAGTACAGCCTGAGTTTCTCCTCATTGTCTTATCACCTTTTTAGAAATGATATTTGTTTAGACACATGGTTTCCTTCTTTGTTGCCTACCCAGAGCTTCTAAGCTAAGATGTCTCTTACCCCTCATAATCTTGGGCTTTTTCCTTATATATCCATGATAAGTGTGTCTTTGTAGTTGAACACAGCACTGATATTGATATGACAAAGGAAATCATAGCGAGGCATAAAGTTTAGACACTAGTTTGATACATTTTTCTCTTCTAGGTTATAGGTTTTGGGGTTGAGAATAATTTCAACCTGGAGATAGAGAACACTGAAGTATGTGACATCTTTAAATTCTATCATACATATAACTTGACTGCACAGTATCGTACTCTTGAATCCTTTCACCCGTGCCTCAGCTGCAAATATTATGCACTTACTGAGATTGAACAGCTGTATCTCCTACAGGGAAAGGGCCTTAACCTCATCCAACAGCAGCATCTCTGAGGTATCTGTCTCTGAAGACTGGAAGGCACAGGCATGTGACATTCTACAATTGTCACCCCTTTCTTCCTTGCCTGAAATTATGACAACTCTTAAGAGTGCCCTGGCTTCGGGCTACTGGCATTCTTTTGTTTTATGATTCAGAAACAATCCATTGCCAGGTGTTCCACTGTCCTCCCTCCTGTGCTTGTGTTTGTAGCTGTTTTCTCCTTGATATTCCACTTAGGTCGTATAGCTTTCAGAGTTTCAAGAAACTCCACATAATGTAATATTTCTTCTTTCATTCAAAGCGAGTTCAGGCAGCTTGTCCTCAATAGGAATACTTAGCAGAATGTTGCTACATATTGCAGAGTGGCTGACACCTTGCTTGGGAAGAGAGGAGGGAGGCATAGGGAGGGCTGAAACCAGACTTCATGCTGCAGAGTGAATAGAGGTCACTGGGGCCCTTGGCAATTATGGGTGCATAATAATGGGTCTTAGCATACCAGAGGAAAATCCTCACCTCTGTCATACAAGCTATCATTCCATTTTCACCTCCAACCTGCAAATTTCAAAATCGATCCTTACATTTTATATCTGCCCTTCATGTTTCAGGTACAAAAACATTTCAGAACAAATGTGATCTGATCATTTTCCTATAAATAGAGATCTTAATTATCACATTTATCCATTTTATTTCTTTTGAAAGGTTTTTAGAGGTTGTATATCAATGACATCTCTTCCGAGGGATTTGCATTTGAAAGGCTGTTGTTCAAATTTAATTCACATTTGACACAATGTTTTCTCTTACAGAACATTAGCCAGTATCTGAAAATCAGTTTTCAGCAGTCTCTATTCTACATTCCTCTGATCATTTCTCTTTTTATTGTGGGGATATTCTAAGTGAATTTCATGTGTTGTGGAAATGAAAAAAAAAAAAAAAAAAAAAAAAGGAATCAGAAAATGCTCAGACCCTTTATTCATTCCCATTTTGAGTGTTCAACTGCACTTCCTTCCCGTGGCAAGGGCTGCGTGTGGACAGCAGCTTGCCGGACAATGTCTCTGGGCCTCCTGGGGCTTGTCGGGGGCCAAACAAGGATTAACCTGAAGGGAGCCCAGTGCCTGGCTGATGCAGTCATGATGAATTTCTGTCTCTGACTCTCACTCTGCTCCGGTGAGAGCAAGCCGATATGAAATCACTCCACATGCCCTGACGGTTTGTTTTGCAAGTCAAGCTCCGCGAGCTCTCATTGAAAACTCAGGTTCCATCACTCACACCCAGGCTGGAGAGAAGGCTCCCTTTAAGTGTGGCAGAGTGTACAGGTTTGCTCAGGGCTAATCCTATCATTATAGAAGGGGAAAATTTAACGCTGGGCATCGATGGAAGCAGCCCCCTTGGTTGAGCAGTGCTGTCCAAAGAGGTGACAGACAGCTGGAATTAGTGGCTGTTTGTTTCCTTTGCTTTCCCAGATTAAGAAAGCTTTTGTCCATGTAGTTAAGATTTTTTTTTTCACCTCTACTGGAGAAAACCCCAAATCAGATGCAAATGCAGGGTACAAAGTAAACTGCAGCGTGGTGTGCTGTCATCAGATAGTGGCTCATTTTATAGGTTTTGTCAGTTTCTGAAAAACGGTGGAGGATAATTGGCCTGAGATGTAAAGCCACATTCTGTTGCTCCAAGGAACAAAGAAAGACAGCTTTAGCCCATGAGGCCATATTTTGTGAAACATACCCTTCCTTTTTAATAATGAGCCAATGCACTATGCTGCTTCTCAGCTCTGAAAAACCTGTAGTTTTCCCCCCTGCAATGTCGTACAGGCATTTAAACTGGCGCCATTTGTAATGCCGTGGTCGGTCTCATTGAACTGGGAGAACCTTCACTTGTTATTTTAACAAAAAAGGAATCGCTGCTTTACTCTGGCATGACTTTGAGAGCAGCAATATCCTTCCAGCATATTTGACCCCAGGACGATAGCATCGGAAACAACGATAGCCAATAACCACGACCCGCGAACCGCCACGCTAGACACTATCATGATCTTTGGGGTGTGTTCAGTGTTTCTGGTTTAGAAGTGGGCAAATACTTGGCAAGGAATATGAATATGAAAATATGCTTAAGGAATGCTGGCCACACACAGAGACAGAAACAGTAGCCAGGACTCTTGGTGCAAATCAAGAATGTGATGTCCCGATGAAAATAGATTGATTGCTATTCCAGGGTAATTACCTTACAAAACTCTTCCTCCTGAGGCATTGCCACAGGGCACCATGGATTAGTCCTTGTGTTTTTTTTTCCACCTTTCAACTCAATCACCACTTTAACTTTTCTTACCTTTATTTCATGTCACTGTCATGGATGTAATTCCACTATAGTTGTTTAGTATAGAAGAGTGATTTTCATAAAAGCCAGTTTGATTACTTTGCCTTTGAAATTCTCCACATAGCTTCCTTTACTTTGGTTAAAACTAAAACTGCCATGGCCCCAAATCTCAGTTTCATCTGTGCTTACCCCTGTGTTGCTGATCTCCTCTTCTACTACCTCTCGCTCTCTCCTCCTAGACATGTCAACTCGTTTTGCTTTTGCTCAAGTTAGCTGCCCCTTACTTTTGTCTTCATTGAACTATTTGCTGCACTTTCCTTTGAGCACTTAGGTTCTGCTTGAATTTTACTCCATGGTTGAAGTCTTAATCCATTTATCCATAGTAAGAGCTGCCCACTCCCTCTTGCCTACACCTACATTTTGAGATGGGTCGTACATTAAAGACAATTACAATCATTTCATGCTTTCATCTATCTGCTTCCTCTAACTCTGTGCTTCTAAGAAGACTGAGTTCTTCTCTTCTCCCTTTCTCCCTCTCACCTGCAGAGCTTATTATCATACCTGGCAAACACCAAGTGGTTCATAAATTTTAGTTGACTCAAGAAGTTTCCATGTATAACTGTTGTATTTCAAACCATGTTTTAGTTCGTCCTTCATTTGGGTCGCTGAAGGACGCAGCTGGATCTGTATCTTATTGTGTCCTCATCCTCAACAATTTTGTCAGCTCATGGACCACAGTGACTTCTTCTCACCTTGTGCATTTCTGTAAGGAAGGACAACGTCGAGGAGATCTGATTGAGCAGGGGCAAGGGCACAGCAGATGGGAAAGGGAAGCGGCGTATGATGGAGAGTATCAGCATGGGTCTGTGTCTTCTCAAAAGGCTCCTGGCAAAATTAGAGCAGAAGCAAACTAAGCAGATGGTGGGAGTCATTTGCTTTTGGAATTCACTTGTTTGTGTTTTGCAGCCTTTCTGAGAATTTCAGCTTTTAAACCTTGATAGATCAGGTCTTGTCCCTGGGTCTTACTAAGGTTTCACCTAATGAAGGTTTGGTATTTTATAAACACTAATTGTTTGGAAGTAAATTTTCTTAGGCACTGTAGGAAACTTCAGGAATTATATATGATACACTTGACTTAAACCAGTGTTTCAAATTAGGTGACCTTGAGTAGAATTGGCCGGAGTTTCCTATGTACATTTTCTCAAACAGCTTTTCCAGTGCTAATTACTGTAGTAATATCAGGTGGACTCATAATCCAAATTTGAAAAAATGAGGCCATTAATTTTTTTGTAGTTGAATATTACTACGGTAGCAGTGGGCATCTTAAATACAAAATGTTTATTAATTCAATTAGCATTAATTACAGTATAGAATATGTGTTTATGTCTCAGAATATAGGCAGGAATTGTCCTTATCCTTTCTCCTTTTCTATCTAGGTTTGAAATATGATCTGTTCTCTTAGTTATTTTTCTCTCATTATGGAGGCAAAATACCCAGTACCCACAAAACCCAGGAGGCAGCATTTTTTTAGCTCACAATTTGTAGAGGTTTCAGCCCATTGTCATGTGGCTCCAAGGCAATATAGTATAGCCAGCAGGCATCACAGAGAAGAAACAGCTCATGGTGGGTAGAAGGCAGCAAAGTCAGAAGGGATGACCACAGTTCTTTCTGGCACTAAGGGTATGTGCACTATACTTAGGGCAGGTAACTCTCACCTAATCTTAGAGTGCTTCATCTTAGGATTGCACCAGGAAATAATTCTAGTGTCACATACTCCAGATCCAGGCATCTCTGCAAAAAACAAACAAACAAAAAGAGCCACCTATCATGTATGAGACTTGTGGGGGGGGGGCACTAAATCTAAGCAAGTCATAGCATGAATATACACATCTATATATTTTTTCATTATTTTATTATACTTTAATTTACTTATTAAAAATATCTCTGCTTTCACCTTGGCATACTCAGTGACTTTATTTAAACTTTCCTGCTGATTGGAAAAGAGCTCACATGATACAAAAGTATGCTGTTCTTGCTTTATGGCTAGCAGAAAAGCTTTCAATTTGACAATCATAGCAAGGCCAACCTATTTAACAAGGAACCACTGGCAAGAAGTTATATCTGTCACAATGTATTTGGTTATTTTCTTCCCCAATAAAATCTCAGAGTGTGTATTAACCTGCAATTTTTAAGACACTGAAATTAAATATTTTCAAATAAATAGAAGTCATGAAAGAAATCTTCATGTTTTATGAATGTGTATGTAAATAGTGACCATAAGAAGTATTTATATGCATCAGATTATACTGATTTATTATTACAGTTATCACTGAAACTTAAGTAGGCTGATTTGGCAATGTATTTTTATCAATATTTGCATATTATGTTAATTATCCACATTGTCTATGATTAGAAACCTATACATGTCAAAAACCACGGAGAGTCTCAGATTTTATGCTATGTGCAGACTAGCAAGGTAGATTGCTACCATTTCCTGGATGCTGGCAAGTATGTGGGGCTCCTAAAGCAGGGGTGCATGACTCAGAACACTGCAGCTGGCATCATATAATGTTTGCATTTTTTTCCTGTTGGCTCTTCATTCTCCCTTCACGTAATAAAAAAATTAATTCAGGTGGATTCTGTTCATTGAGTGACTCTGTGGGATTCTGAGGCACACTGTTAAGAAAATTCCAATGTGTTTAAAGTATCAAAGACCAGCCTACATTGTCTTTATTTCACAGGTGAATATTATTTCTATTTCATTGTTCAAGAAAAGAATACCTGAACTTTGTGCAGAGATGGGGAAAGGAGGAGGAAGGTGGAGGGGGGGAGAGAGAGAGAGAGAGAGAGAGGAGAGAGAGAGAGAGAAGGAGGAAGAGGAGGAAAAGGAGGAGGAGAAGGAGGAGGAGGAGAAGAAGGAAGAAGAAGAAGGAAAAAGAAAGAAGAAAGAAAGAAAGAAAGAAAGAAAGAAAGAAAGAAAGAAAGAAAGAAAGAAAGAAAGAAAGAAAGAAAGAAAGACTAGAGAAGAGCAGAGAGGAAAGAGGAGAGGAGTGGAGAGGAGAAGAAAGAAGAGAAGAGAAGAGAACAGAATAGAACAGAACAGAACTATCTCTATTTTCCAAAGGTTTTTGAAGTGAACATATTGAAAAGGTACCACAGTTGAACAGTTTAAAACAAGAAGTATCACAAAACATATATAAAGGTCATCACTCATTATTTTATATTTTAATTATTTTGTAGTTTTGAGGATTCAACCCTAGGCTTGTGTATGCTAGACAAGTATTTTACTACTGAAATACATCCCCAGTTCTTTCAAATACTTAAAAAGTCCCTTTCAAAATGACATTCAATTTTAAATAGGATACTTTAAACAATGACTACCGTGTAATGGATACAGTTTATTTTACAATTTGAATTAAGATATTTTCATGAAAAGTCAAAGCCATGGTTCCTCAATACATGAATGCTTTTTTATTTGTGAAAAATTTGGCTCACACACAGAAGCATTTGGAAACTTTCTCTTTTGTGACGGGAACTCCACATGAAGTGGCAAGGAAGATCACGACCGTAACTCCCTGCATGAGCATGAATGTGACCATTTTTTCAAGAATCATGAAACAAGTTGAATTCTTGATTGGAGGTATCATCTTCAAATTTTAAAATTGAGAGATTATGACTTTTTAAAATAATGTAATCCCAGGTTGTGCATAATTTGTATTCTGATGTCATCCTTCTGATAGAATAAAATCAAGAATATAATGCTTTTTTTTATAGAACTTTGGTAATGAAATATTTCATTTGGAAGCAACAATTCCTTTATAAATGGAAAGATTTCAGAATATGAAGACTTGAAAATCTTTCGTCCTGTCAGAAATTTCATTGTGTTCATTGCCATGACTTTCCTCACCATTCTTCCATCTGCTGCAGAACTGTGATTGCTCACAGCGTATGAACTAGGTCTTGAGGAAGCCTCAGTCACAGGCTTCTGTCTGTTTTCACAAACTAAGGATGCTTGAATTTTCTCCTCATAGTGATAAAGTAGAAAAAATGGAGATCCTCACCTAAAGAGGATCTAAAGTTACCCATTGTGCAATTCCTAGGTTTAATCCATTCTTTCTAGGTAGGTCAAATTCCTCCTCTTACAGTGATGCAGGGACTTCCGAGCTGAGCACCATGTAAAGTGTTCTCCATTCTTCCTAAAACTCACAGCAGAATGTGAGGGCAAGGAGGCCATCTAGCCACGATGTCCTGTCCATTTCCTAAACTGTAGCACCTCATTACAAAAACAGACCACATTTAAGATTGATTAAGAGGAAGAAAAAACAAGATGCTTTCTACACATAATTAAATTTTTTCACTGTCAGAAACACCAACACTCCATTTCTTCATGAAACATAGCTTCATGCAAATATGTCATACAAGAAATCCAGCTCTTCAAGCTTTTCTGTGACATTTGACAAATTTCTTAACTTCTGTTTGCTCCAATCTTTCATCTGGCAATGGACACAGTGATATTTTCTGGCCACTCTAATGGCTACAAAAAATTAAGAAAGGTGAGGGTCAGCCAGATAGCTCAACAGACTAAAGCACCTGCTTGGGCAAGATCAGGGATCATGGATCAATCCCCAGCTTTCCATGTTGGCCCTGCCCCAGGGTGTGCTGAGAAGACAAATGAGACTGGGTGGACTATATTCCTTTATGTTTGCTGAAACAAAATACACACAAACATAAAGGAATATGTTCCTGGGTGGTGGATGCTTGTAATCCCAGCAATTGAGAAGCTGCAAACAGGAGGATCATTATGAGTCCAATCTGTGTAGTGAGACCCTGTAGACCCTACACTAAATACATTTTTAAAAAATTAAGAAATGTGAAAGGCACTTGAAATGACCACCATAAAACCAGTATTCAAGAAATGCTGCTGACTATCTTGTTGTTTTAAGGGAGCATCACAAGTGATTTTTAAAATATGGAACATCTGATCATATTAATGCAATTATTTATTGAAGTTGATTTTTAGCACACACACACATATAATAAACATTCATCAGATTAGTTGAATTTTAATGTATTCTATAAAGTCAAAATATTGTATGAGGGGCCAGGGTGATAAAGTAGAAAAAATGAAGATCCTCGCCTAAAGGGGATCTAAAGTTACCCACTGGTAAACTCAGGCAAGCGCAAGTGCCTGAGTTCAATCCCCAGTTCTGCATATATATATATATATATTGTATAAAAGTTTTGGTGGCTCTAAGTGTATTCATTGGTTTGTGTGATCATAGCCTCATTCTATTTTAGATCATTTTTGTCATCTGCCAAAGACATCCCTTGCCCACTATCAGTTGCTCTTCATTTTCCCCATTTATCCCATCCTCTGTATCTTAGTTACTTTTCTCATTGCTGAAACAAAATACACACAAACATAAAGGAAGAGACATTTATATCGACTCACAATTTCTAAGGGATTCAGTCCATAAACAGCTGGCTCCATAGCAAGGTGGCATGATCGAGGGGCATCAGAGAGGAGAAGGAGTCCATGGCATGGCAGGGCACATAGAAGGTAGCATATGGAAACATATGCAGTGGAAACAGGAGCAGCGACAGCACCAAGCATGTGTCCCTCTCCTCCTTTATAGTCCATCTAGGCTGTAAGCCTACTGGTTGGTACCAGTGGGGCCATGACTAACCATCTATCATCCACACTCTTAATCCCAATAACATACCCTTAATCCACATTCACATAGCCTCATGCAGCCACCTTCAAAACTCCCCATCTATGTGTATGTGAGGCTTTTGGGGGTCATCTAGATACAAATCATAACATCCCTGTATTTTCTATGATGATATTATTTTAACCTATATTTTTGCCTATTCTTGATATTTCATATAAATATAAAAGTTATACAATACAATGAGTCTTATTATTGAGTGTTCTACTGAGTCAATAGTTTCCAAGTTTCTCTGAATAATGGTATTGATACTGTCTTTCTTTCTATTGATGAACTGCATTCTATTTTAGGTATATAGTACATTTTCCTTATGCATATATCAATTGGTAAGTATTTGGACTGTTTTCACTCTTTGGCCATGTTAAATAATGTCAACATTTGCGCAATATGCACATGGCGATATAAAGTTATGTGACCATGTATTTCAGTTTACTTATTTTATTAGCCATCTTTGCCATCAGAGAAAAATAATGTACAATCATCATAATTTACAAACATTTTTCATGACTGTTGTGATTCATATGTTGTTTTTGTCCCATGACTTATTGATATACAATAGTTGTACCTCTAACTGACTTTCAGAAATCCAACAACCTGTCTTTTCCTTTTGAAAAATAAGATCTCTGTCTTGTTGTAAAGATACTAGACTCATTAGTAGGAGGCCATACTTAAGCTTTCATAAATAATTGTGAAGATTGGTATCAAACTTCTTTTAAAAGTTTGACAGAATTCACCAGACAAGGTATTTAAGTCCAGGCTTTGTATTTGTTGAAGAAAGTATTTAATTCAAGGGTTAATGTCTTTATTCTCTAGTGCTGTATTCAAGTTTCATGCTCTCCTTAAGCTGTGGTCCACTCCTTTGTGTCTTCCTAAGAAAGTATTCAGTTTTCCAAGTTACCAGTTGTTGACACAGAATTATGTCTTTAAAATTCTTTTTATTTCTGGAAGCCTGACACTACCACTGTCCATTTATTCTTGGTTTCATTGAAGTAAACATCATTTTTCTTCTTTGTTTCTTGCATTGTAAGTAAACAAGTTTCAATTTCATTTACCTTTTCAGAGAAGATTTCCTAGCTTTGAATGTGTTCTGTTTCTTACCTTTCTGTTTCCTATTTCGTCATTCACCACTTGATTCCTTGTTAGTTGCTCTATCTGCCTATTTCGGTATGCATGTCTTTTTCCATCATCTTAGGGCAAAACACAGACCTTAAAACAGTTCTTCCTTCTCTTCTTGCAAGTGTGCATATGCTTGTATCTACAGATTGCTACTTAAGCACTTCGATAGTTGCATATCATAGCTTTAGTGCGTTGTATCTTCCTTTTATTTCATAGCATTTTTCTAACCTACATTGTTTTATTGCTTGACCTCTGCTTGTCCATGTTGATTTGCAGTGCTCACTTTCAACAAATTTGTGAATGCTTCAGATGTGTTTGTTACTGACTTCTAGTTTCACTCATGAGGGTAAAAATGTACTTTATATGATTATAATTATTTTATTTTAATTTTTAGTTTTGTTTCTGTTTTTGAAAAAAAAATCTAGCTGTGCTTCTCAGGCTGAACTGGATCACCTCTTGCTTTTGCATCTGAGTAGCTAGAACTAGGGGTGTAAGCTGTTACACCAGTCTCAAATTATTAAATGTATTGAGGCTAGTTTTGTAATAGTATTTGGTCAATCCCAGAAAAATCTACATGTGTAATTAAGAGAATATATACTCTGCTACAGTTCAATAAAATGTTCTGTAGATGCTGATTAGGTCCAGTTGGTTTGTAGTGTTGGTCAAATGTTTCAATTTTTGTTATTTCTTAACTGTTTGAACAATTACTGAAAATACAATCACAAAGTACTTTTAATTGCTGAATTGTTTATCTGTGTCTTTGATTTTGTCACTTTTACCTTTGTAAAATTTGGGGTTTAAGCTGCTTCTCTATTAAGATATTTTAATATTTATAATTGTAATATAATTCTGATAAATTGACATTTTTATTGTGATATCATCTTTTTTTCATGTCTTATGACTTTTTCAATCCACGCCAAGATTCTTATAGTTGTTCTTTGTATAATTTTTTTTTATTCACCTTCAATATATCTTTATCTTTGAACTCTAACTGACTTTCAGAAATCTAGCAACCTGTCTTTTCTTTTGAAAAATAAGATCTCTGTCTTATTTTGTTTTAAAGATACTAGACCCATTAGTGTAAGGAAGCCATACTTAAACTTTCATAAAAAATTAAGAACATATAATATATCTTATATGGATAGTATACATTTAGAGGCAGCTTATAAGATTTGATTAAATATAGATGAATATAGATTTATTAGCTGTTAAAAAGCTTTATTATAATCAAAGACACATTCCCTGGAAACATGAGGTAAATATGTTCAAAGCAAGGGAGGAATTTTTGAGTGCTGTACTGTCACTGTGCTTAAATTTAGTAACGTACTTTTTAAAATTGAAATATTCACTGTACCATTATCAGGAATTTCTGCAGAATAAAACTATCGCAGTTTGTCATCATCCGTCTTCCTTACAGGTGCTAACACAATGCAACTGCAGGGTCTTATTCAAGGTCAAAATAATTATCACAAGAAATGTTTTTAATAGATTCAGGACATGAAATCAGCTGTGACAGCATAACCAGAGACTCTCAGGATCAAGAACTTTGGGCACTGCTTCGTAGGCATGGCAGGAATGATGGGAGAAGGATATCGCCAGAGTGAGGGCTCTAGTGAGGTAGAGAAATGATGAGACAGGAGATGAGTGGCGAGTGATGAAATTTTAATTGTAAAAGAAAGTTGTTTCAAGTATCACCTTAATAATGTTTATGTAAACACTTATGTGTTTTGATCACACATTATTTGTGAATATAGTTCAGATTTATACTGCTAATTTTATGAGACAGAAATATTACTACTATATAACCTTTAATCCCCATTCAATGCTGTTATTATGAACAGTTCTGCATAAGTTAGAAATGGAATACTGCAGTTGTCATTTTTGTATAATTAAATCTTTTAGAGGTGTTTATCAGAGAAAAGCATGCATGCACACATATATATGAATCAATTGTGTATTTTTCTTTATTTCCTTTTCACCTTTACTCTCACGTACCTCCCATTCTTATTGTCAAATATGCATCTACACGTTAAACCCCAATAATGCCATGGTATGTGTGGCATTTTATGCAGTTGCCTTTTAAGTCTGTTAAGAAAAACTAAAAGGAAATATGAAATCTAGCACTCTCTAATAATTACATAATTGCCTTTACCAGGACTTTTATTTTTTTCAAGTGGACTTGGATTACTGCCAGAGTAATGCCTGCATTAACTTTCACGCCAAAGACTTTATTAATAGCTATTGTAAGTCAGATACGCTGTCAATAAATTCTCTCAACATTTTTTATCTGAGAGTGTCTCTGTTTCTTTTGTTTTTTGAAAGCAACAATTTTGACTGAGATTTTCTTTCAGTGAATTGACTGTCTTCCTACTGCCTTCTGGTTCTCATTGTCTCTCATGAGAAGTGCACTGTCAATCCTATTGCGAGTTCTTTATTTAGAGTCACTTTCCTCAGGTAGATGTCAAATTTGCGGTCTTTGCTGTTCACCTTTTTGACTATAATATGTCCATATGCTATTTCTTCAAATTTGTTCTATTGGGAATTTTAGGTGGATAACTTTTTCCTTATATTTGGGAGGTTTTACACCATTGTTTCTTTAATATTTTCCCCTCCCATGCAGATATCGTCTCCTTCCCATGTTCTCATTATACATTGTTGGCATGTTCCTAATGGTCTGTTCATATTTCTTCCTTCTTATGTCTTAATTCTTCAGGTCCCTGAGTCTCTGTCTTCCAGTTCACTGAGTTCCATTTTTTGCCCCCACTGACTCAGATGTAGCATTCATCTGTCACAGTAATATTTTCACTTTAAATTTTATACTTGTAACTTTCACAGTTCCTTTTCAAAATTTCTATAACTAGATTTCTATTGATATTAAATGTGATATCCTTTTCCTTCGCTCAATTCTTTAGGCTGAATTTTGTTGCATTCTGAGTCTATAACCTCAGTCTCTATGACACCAGTCTCTATCATTTGGACATTCTTTACATTCCATGTATGTGTTTCATTTTCCTTTTATTTTGTGTGTATATATATATATATATATATATATATATATATATATATATATTACATATACATGTATGTAGCACACATAATTTTTTTGAAAAGTATACATTCTACATAATGTATTTTAGAAATCTTATCAAACAATCTAGTATTTGGAATATTGTTTTGTTTTGTGTATAATATAGGGTTTACAGGGTCTCGGTACATAAATCAGACTCATAGTAATCCTCCTGTTTTCAGCCTCCCAAGTGCTGGGATTAAAGCCTGTGCCACCACTTCCAGTCTCAAGCCCACTCTGGGGGTAGGGTCAGCACAGCATGCCGAGAATCCAACCCTTGTCCCTGTGCTTTACCTAAGCAGGCACTTTAGTATGCTGAGCTATCCTGCTGGCCCTGGCGTATAGTTTTATATTATTTTATTTCCTGAGTGATATGACAGGAATGGTTTTGTGAAACTCATTTTCCCTACAGGACACAGTCTCTGTTGCTACTCATAAGAGGGCACAGCCTGTACACGGATGCAGTCTCTTAGGGTGGCACTGATTTGAGCAGAACTCTCTTTGTCTCTTTCATTGATTTCTCTATTAAGCTGACTGACCTTTGTTGACATCACCCAATTGGCTTCCACTAATTGCCAACTGATTGCTTTAGAGCTTTCAGTGATGCCTCATGGCATAAATTGCTTTGGTGTTTGAACCAATTAAAGGCAGTCACAATCTTTCGGTCAGTGTTTGATGCTTTCTTTAACCTGAAGAGAACTCTTCTGATCTGACATTTTCCTGGTTCTTGTTAAACTTCTAGCTCATCATCAATTTAGTTTATTGCTATTGTGGAGTTATCAGCCTTAAAAGTTTAGCACTAGACTCTCCACTGTTTTTCAGGATATACGTGGGTTTGAACTACATCACTGTTGCAAATAAAGCCAACATTTTGGAGAAATTCTTTGAAGCTGTGCAGTTATATAGTCTATCACTTTTCATATGCAAAATATCTGACTTGTAGCAGTGCAAATGGTATTGATGATATTGTTGCTGTGTCTTCTCTTACCAAGAATGGTGATGTATTCTGATGTATTCTTTTTTCCCTTCTGAAGTTTCACAAATACATGTCTTTCTCGTTCATTATGAGACACAAGCTTTCACAATAGGAACTACTGCTCTTCTGAGCTTGCTGCCCCTGCTGTAGCATGCCTTCTCCACTGAAGAGCTGTGTGGAAAGTGACCTGTGTCCCTGTGTTTTTAACCTGATACCTTTGGAGCACTGTCTACCTTATGATAGGACCAGGGTGGTGAAAAATGCTCCAGGCCTCTTAGCTGCTGTCCATTGTGTTTCTGTAACTTAGACAGGGAAAGGACTGGGAATGCTGCTGACTGCCCCTTCCATGGTGGCACCATGGACCCAAACTGGGAGCTGAGATAAAAGGATGTTCAGTGTGTGCCTTCCCAAGGGCTTCTATTAGGAAGTGCCATGTTGTAGGGGAATCATTGGCTCATGTGACACAGATGCTTGTTGTTCTCATAACAATGTAATCAATACTAGACATTGTATTATTTGCCATATTCCCTTAGACATTTGTGAAGATTCTATGTTGTAGTAGTTAAGATTTTTTTAATTAATATTTAGTAGTTAGGACTCTTTGACTTGGAAGAGAATCCAAAGAACTTTTTGCTCTGCCCTATTCCTTTTTTTGTACCAAGAATCAACTCATGATCTTGTGCTTGCCAGGCAGGTACTGTGCCACTGAGTTACATCTCTGGTGGCTGTTCTGTCATCCTTGAAGCCATTTGTACTTTGTGCAGACGGATTGCATAAAATGGTATTAGTACTTTTCATTTGAGAAGAAATCATGTACCTAATGTCCAGTCTGCCTCACTCATTATAACAGTGACAATAAGTTCCTGTGCCTTCTTCAAAGAAGAGCACTGATACATGCTTATTAGTTTCTGAATTTGTAGACAAAGCAGCCAGCAGTTGAACTGGGCCTGCAGTGATCACAGGCCTTTACAGAAACAACAGCGAGAATTGAGCTACTCTCTACAGTCATTTTTTTGTGAAAAATACTTGACTCTTCTCTAAGTGTATTCCTCAATACTATTCCTAGGAAAAGCTCTTCAGACAGGTAGCCTCTGTTCTGTCCCGTCCTGCAATTTCATGTTTACTTCAGTTGAATAGGAAAGGAGATCAGAAGGTGCCTTTTCTAATCTGAAAAGCCAAAATTATTAGAAGGCTTAGACTACAGGCATTCAACTTTTGAAGTCTGGCCTGACATAAAATTTTGTTTTCATTTTCATCTGAATGAGTTTCCTGCCCTGCATTTTCAATTGAATTAGAGTGGAAAAAGTGTCTTTGTGGCAAGCATTGACTTTTAAGCGTGTGGGTTAATTACAAGTTTTCACCAAAGTCAGATTTTTATTTTAACATAATTTTTAAAAAGGCTTCATGAAACATGTAAGACAAAAATAGTAAAAAAAAAAAAAAAAAAAAATAACCCTTCAGAATAGTGCTTCTTTATCAAAGGTTATTCTTTTTCTCCACCCCACCATGTTCCCCTCAAAGGATAGTTCATAATTTGAGTATCATAGTTGTTTATCACAAAGAAAGAAAAGGTAAATGTTAATGAAACAAGAAATGCTGTTAAACATTTTATACTACACAGGAAAGCCTTTCAAAAGGGGAAACAATACATAGCAAAGTAAATTATACATTCCTAATTTCAGTAATGACAAATTTAATAAATCGTGTTTTAGAGAAAATGATTTTTCATATCTTAGAACTCTAAACTTCCCTCTGAACTCCTAGAGACTATTAATTCTCCTTTCTTATAATTTTCATGTAACTTAGAGATGTACATATTCTAATTTCATCAATCTATTGAAGTAACTAGTTTTATAAAAATCTCTAGGACACTTCGCCTTATCTTATTTCCAAAACATCATGCAAATCAATAATCTCACTGTGCTCTAGCAAAGCATATCAGTTGCTTCCTCCAGAGACATTACAGCTGTCATGTATACACGGCAACAAATACTAACCAGCAAAGTACAAAAGCAAAATTTGTCTGAGCAGAAGCAGTGATGCTGTTATACAGAACAGATTTCTGAGTTTCTGAGTTTTTTCTTATCTTAATTATCAGTAATAAATGTTTCTTTCCACTTTCTCCTCTACTGTGTGCTGCCTCTGGGATGGCCCCACTGAATTTTGCCTTCTGGAATTCACACCTTTGTAGGATTTGCTCTCACATGGAGTACAGTGAGCTACAGTGACACAGGAGCTAGTAAAGAAATGATGGCATGTGACTTCCACAGGCAAGGCACTCACTTGGTGGTGTGGGGGGAGGCCACTTAGACTATACTGAAGTCCTTTGTGCAATTTCCAGTGCGAAGTGAAAGGAGCCTTTCACCAGAAACCTGCATGAACTGTCAAGGTGCAGCAAACAAGGCTTTGTGGAAAAATAGCCTTCCCTCCTGGTTAGGCTCGGTACATGTTTTTTTTTTTTTTTTTGTATAAATGTTTTATAAGGTGACTAGGAAGAGATTTCCTCCAGGATGCAGCTATTTTTTGTGGACAAATAGAATGAACCCTTTTATATTTCCAGTTCAAAGTAATGCTTTATTCCATACCTTGCTCATGATAATTCTGTGGTGGAAATTTTGGTTCCATGGCAACCACCTTCTGGGCCTCTTCTTCATCAAACTTGCCACGGCCAGTGTTAGTCATCAGACATTTCTCCAGGGCCTGAGCCACTGGCCAGCAGCTCTTAAAACAATCCTGTAGATATGTTTAAATTAACAGACAATGTCTGTCTTCTCTCTTTTTGACCGTAGGATTGTGGGTGATCAGTGGCCAACAGCAAGAGGTTATGGAGGAGATCTTGTTCGCAGAGCAGGAGGCTGTGGAAGAATCCTTCCCTTCTGAACAGATTAGGGAGATGTGTAACATGGGGGGGGTCTGTAGAAATCACTGCTGGAATAAGACTATAGCAGAGTGAGCAGTGACTCTGTTTAATGACAACGCAATATCACAATTCTGTCAAACTCTTAAAAGGAGGAAAAATGTGTCATTGGGTAGGATCTTTGTTACAGTTGCATTAAAAAAAAGGATTCCATCAAGTCAGTACAGAGCAGTGGTTCTGTGAGTGACAGTGATGTCACCCACAGAATAACACCCCCCTCATCATCCTCACACCAACCATGAAGGCTTTTAAAAGCACAGGCTAATTAGTTTATTGTTCTATTTTTCACTATTAATGTTTGTGTTCTATTACAGCATTATAGTCATTTTTATACAAATATTTTTGTGGTGTTGAATGAATCAGCTGAGTTGGCATTATTTCTTGTGGAGAAATTCACCTTGATATTCAAGTGCTTTGGATTATAAGCATGTTTTTGGAATGAATTGTGCTTGTAAACCGAACTTTGACTGTACTTTGAAAAATTAAAGAAAGCAGTTGCATCATCAGAAAATATGTGTTGCCCTTTAAAATACAGATGCCTAAGTTATACCATAATTCAGTCTCAGGTTCAAAGTAATAATAAGTGTGTCTGCTCCTTTCTTTCACATAATCATTGATACTGATGTGGAGGGGCTTTCTTCGTAGACTGACCCAATTATTCTGTGCTCAGGATGACCATGGGTGAGAACCGAGAGTTGATGCTCCATTTATGGAGCATCAGCCTGGTTTGTTAAGTGTGAATAGTTAAACCTAACTTAGATTTAGTATGAGGATTAACTATAACCATATATATATATACATACATATATACTCCTGGTATTAGGAAGCCCACATCACATGAAACGCTCACATTAAATAATGTGTCCAATCTCTATCAGTAACAAGAAGTTTGGTTAATTTTCCTTAAAATAGGTTAATTTTGGATAACAAAGTTATTACCTTTATATTCCTTTAATGAACAATGGAACTTTTTGAAGTGTTCTTTTTTTCTCTAAATAGCAAACCCCAGTGAGCACAGATTTATGAACTCGCCAATGTTCCCAGCTTGCGCGGTGCACCCTGGCTCAGCTGATTGGCTCCATTCTGGGTTAGTGTCTTCTCTTCTAACTGGAGGAATTAGTGAGATGGATTTGATATCCACTCAGGGATGGCTCAGCCTGAGCCCATCAATAATGTGTTAGGGACTTGTGTATGTTTTCCATACAGAGCTCTTTCAGTGGCTAATTCAACCTATGCTTTCCATTCTCCTAGTTTCTGTTTGTTATTTAAATTATCGCCATCCAAAAGTTAGCCTCAGACACAATGCCCATCTAAACATCATTATCTCACTTAATCATACAACAGAGCAAAGGAGAAACACAATGCCAATTATTTTCTGTTCACATCTTTGAGTCTAACTCTAACATCTGAGCTATGATATTTTATGCTTCTCTGTATTTTGCCTGGTACAGGTTAAAAATATTTTTTTTCACATCTGAAGAGTAATTTCAAAGTTTACAGCACAGAGTAGTGTAATAAGAAAGTGAACTTAAAGATACTTTGTTAAATCTATGAATGAGAAGACAATTCTATGCTTGGACAAGAACTGGTCCTTCTAAATGGACCACCAACATTTTCATCAAGGATTCTCTTAAGGGTTAGCATCTATACTGTCTGAAAGGCCTGAGGACAAGACCCATGGACAGGGTTGTCAGATGCCATGGAGTCTGAGGACAGAAGTTGAGTCCTTCAACTATAAATGGAAGATAGAAATGACAATATCATAATACTATTACTGATTTTAGGTACCCATGCTTTCTATCAGAAGAATCAGACAGAAGCACCTTGGCACAGGAAGTAGGTTCTTGTTAATTTGAAAGACACTTTTTATATTTTAGAAGAGCACAGGGAATAGGATCCATGGGCCAACTCACACAAACAACCAGGTTGTACAGCTTTCATGAGATCTGCAGAGCAGTCAGTGACTGGGTCCCTCGTGTCATTGCCCATAGAAGTGCTCTTTCAGTTGTGCCACACTTTATTTGGCCTCTTCCTATGACACGCATCTCACTATTATCTTAAGTTTCCAGCTCAGAGTATATTTACTCTGATAATAGAGTGAGGACAACTTAAGTTACTCTGAGTCATAATTCCAGTCACTAATTGGCCCTTGTCACCTGGAATTCTTCCTTTATCATCTGTAAAATTTCCCTGCTGGGCTTAGGAGATGGGTGGATCATACTACCACCTCACTGGGTTTCACTTTGATTGATACTGTTCTCTTGGCATCTCTGCTGGCTACATAGCATTTAAAGGCAGATTTGATGCTCCTTTCCACTGCCAGTTGTGTTCCCTGCATTTTATGGTCTTGAAAACCAGTCCACATTTAACTCTACAATGTTTCCTTGTGTCTCTTAACCCTCCCACTAAGGGTTAGCCTTGCTGTCTCAATATTCTCAATGATAGACAACTTATGCAACTTTATGATAACATGTATCTCTTATGCTATGAAATGATCATACACATACATATGTATATAACAACATAATAATACATAAATGCCATCGGTATTTTTCTTATAAAAATATCTTGAAATTTAGATAGGAAATGTTCCATGAGCACTTTGCTCCATTCCTGGAGTGATAAAGCCTAGCACCTTGCTAGTCTAAATCTATGTCCATTTGTGTCTTAGAGCCCTGGGTTGGAAAATGAATGTCACATGCCTCTAACTCAGGGTCAGTTGATCAAAAGATTGTGCATCTTAAATCATTTAAGAAATAATTTTCTTAAAATTATAAAAATCATCAAGTGAAACAGCTTTGTTAGAAAACCACTAGTAGGTTTCATTTTACTCCTCATTTTTTTCTCTCCTTCTCTGACATGATTTATCAAATGAAATCCATTTCAGTTTCTGAACTAGTGTTCCACTGGTTCTCCACATATAACTAAGCTCCCATTTTTGTGCATTGAATAGATGTACCCATTAGTATTTCACCATTAGTTCCAAGAGACCCCGAAGATATTTTCCAAAGGGATAATTGCTGAAGAAAAATGGAAGGGTGAAAAGAATCTTCATTGTGGGGAAATTGTGCAATATACATGGAATTGAGATTACTGTCTCTGATTTCTCAAGTCTCTTTATCTTCTTCCTTGCTTCATAGTATTTATAGCATTTCCAGCTATTGATGACTTCTCATCATTTTACCCTCATATAACATGGTCTGCTAAAAGAAGCTACCTGGATGTGACACATCTTAAATCTTTTTCTGTCTCCTACTCCTCCACACACCTCTCAGTTCCCTTGTCATTCAGCAAAGATCTATCTACCTGTTTTCTATTATCTATCTTTTATTTTCCTTTTATGAATTCCTCATATAAGAGAAACCACACAATGTTTAAGCTTTTGTAGCTGATTTATTTCACTTGGAGTTATGGATTCAAGGTACACCCATTTCCCTTTATAACGTTTATGGAAGAATGTCTGTTGAGCTTCCATTTACAGTTTTCACTGTAAAGAAAAAAGAAAATAGGCTAGAGCTAAAATGTTAGCTGACCTTGCAGCCCTTCCATTTCTCCAATTTTTGATCTGAAAACTTAGGTTGTTAACCCTCCAGAAGAGAAGCTGATTATTACCCTGCAACATATGCAGTTCAGTTTATCCTAGCTATCTGTCTAAATATCAAACATCTTGGGCATAATGTGGAACAGATATTTTCCATCAAGTATTGATGTATTGAATTTTCAGTCCTTATAGAATATGAGGATAAAAATTTAAAAAACAGTACTTTACACATATTATTACACAGAAATTTAGAAATCTAACCATATACAGCCTTGTAGTAGAACAGTCTTTTAACACATTTTTACTTGTGTCTTTTTTTTTCATTTATTACTCCCCCTCCCCCAAAAAATCTTTTTACTTGTGAGACAGTATGGTAATAATTGGTATTTCATGACAAGAAATATGTATTTAGCAGACCAGAATGACAGGTATTCAAAGACTGACCCTTCTATTACACATTGCTATCTTCAGTGCAGTTGTTTGGTTCACAGGTATCAGTGTATATAGATAGTCAGGTTGAGTATCTTACCAACTAACTGCTACTTTCAAAAACCTGCTGATGTTTCTCAGGATCATTGCCTTGCCCATCTTGTGCATACAAATGTATGGCTTTGTCCCTGTCCTGTTTCCCAGCTTTTTGCCTTACCCTCTCCTCATTGTCCAATCCTCAAGTCTCATTGATATTTGTTTCTCAGTAAAATAAAAAATATATTAAAAACAGAAAAAATAATTAAAGCCCTTCTGGTTTTAATTATTCCAGAAAAATTTGTACCTGTCTGAGTATGTTGGGGTAAGTGGCTTCTTTCTCTTTTTTTCCTGTGCTATTACTCTTATTAACTAAGAAAAGACTTCTAGGTGTAGTTTTTTTTTAAGTGTTGCTATAAGTAAAATCCCAAAATCTTTACAAAAAGGTTAATTTTTCAGTTAATCCACTATTGGTATTTTTGTTCCCTAGTTAATATTTTTCTCATTTGTTTGCTTGAATCTATAAGTACTGTGCAGGAATACTTACAGTATTTTGCTTGGACACTAGAAGAAAATATGAAGCCTAATATTATCAAAGATTTTTATCTTGTAGCAACTCTTGAGAAATATATGTAAAAATTAAAGAACCTATGCAAAATTTTAAGAGGGACACATTTGAGTTAAAACTATTCATTCTTTAACTTGTCAAAGGAAAAAGAATTGTCAAATTATTTTTGACATTTTGTACAGTTTATTTTTATAATTAGTACGGACACATTCAGGTTGCTGAATCAGGTCCATTTCTGAGTATTTTATTCTTATGGAGCATGAGTGATTACTAGTGGAAACCAGCTAGGATGAAGAATGATAATTGGATAAAAATTTCAAAAGACTGAATTAATTATTGGGAACTATAATTAATCAGGGTTATTCTTCTCCAGGGTAGCACTTTAAAATGTATTTTACAGGTAATATAAAATACCTCACTTAGTTAAATCCTTTTATAATGATGATAATACACCTTATCACAAAGGCAGCGAGGAATCGCTTTTACATGAAATCCCTGTTTTGTTTCCTTCTGTTACCTTTGCTCTGTCATCAGTCCATGGCCATCCAGCTGAGCAGAAGGCAGGATAATTGGCTTTGGACTACTACCATTTGCTTCTGGAAACTCGAGAGCTCAGCCTGGGGCGACCCTGGCTTTGGTACTGCCGTACCAATTCCTAATGGACAATGGTGCACTTTTTCACATCCAGCAGTCGTTCAAGAGACTCATTAGTGGGAAGCATGGTTGGTTGTAAGGGAATTTACAGTTCATAAACTTGAATCTTTATTTTTTAAAGACAAAACTTTGGGGTGAGTGTCTTCCTGTGTTGCCCAGGCTGGCTCTGCGGTCACAGGTTCACACGGGGTCCTCTCCTCAGTCTCCTGTAGATAGAGCTTCACAAGTGAGTCACCTTGTCCAGCTGTTATTAAATTTTAATTGAAAGTTATGGAAATTTCAAACTTACATAAAAGAACATAGAGCAAGGCTGGTGAGATAGCTCTGCAGACTAAGCATGTGCTTAGGCAAATGCAGGAGCTGGAGTTTGATCCCTGGTCCTGCATGGCCCGCTGGACCCACCAATGAGTGTGCTGAGCCTGCAACTGAGGCCGGAAGTGGTGGTGCATGCCCGTAGTCCCAGCCCTGGGGAGGCTGAAAACAAGAGAATCAATACAAGTCCAAGCTGTAGAAGACCCTGTACCAAATACATAAAATGAAAAACAAAACAAACAAAAACCAGAGTATTACAACAAATTCACCTACATTTGCTACCAAGAGCCAAAACCATCTTTCTACTTCTATAGTAAGTCCCTGGCCTTGGCTCGAGTTCTGTTCTGGGAAGCTATTCATACCTCTGACAAAATCAGTCCTATAAGCCTTTGACACAAATAAACACTGCTGCAGGTCTGGCATCCATATACTCAGAGGCTTCTTCATCTCTTCCATCACTTTACCATGCTCCTGGGATATTACTGTGGAATTTATTGGCATGGCAGACTTCATACGTTCCGTGATCTAGTCCCTGTTCTTTAGATTTGTGTGAGCCATTGAGCAATTCACCTTGGAAGGATGGGAGACGCCGGTCATCTTTTACCCTCGTCCAATCTCTCAGTTCACACTTTTTCCCCATGATTATTGCTTTGGACTTCCTAGCAGTCTTCTCCACATGGCCACTGCTTTTCCTCTTGCTTGTGGACACCCCGGGCTCTGACTGAGCGTTGCACTACTACTGCACACTATGGCAGTCTACAGTACACACACAGCAGCAGCACTGGGACAGAGTCTGGCAGACACAGCAGCTACTTCCGCTGTGTCCATCTGTGAATATTCATGACATGAGCTTGTTTGCAACTTGAATGTTCGTAATTTGGGAAATTACTCTCCATGTATCTCATCTACCTCATGTACACTCCTCTTCAAATTTATTTGAATGAGTGCAGAAGTGTTGTAATCTCACCATTAATAATTTCAATATATAACTCAGGGCATAATAATTGTTTTGGTGCATCTAATCATATATACAATCATAATACATAAAATTAATCACTGCTTAATCTCATCAAATATATACATGTGTTTTAAAAGTCACCTAGAGTCTTGTGGCATAAGGCTTTTTATCTAAAAATCAATGCTTTCTTAAAAATTACTTTATATTTTAATGTTAACTTATATTTATATTGGGCTAAATTCATAGGTAACACTTCCTTATATAATTTTGAAAAATTAGTCATGTTTGTACATATCTGTGGCCATGTCCCTTTCTCTCTCTCTTTGTGGATGTATATAAAATAGATGCCTACAATTGCATTTACTTGAAAAATGTAGAATGGTTGTTTCTGAACCATGGAATTTAAGATCCTTATTTTGCAAGGCAGTGTGTGTGTGTGTGTGTGTGTGTGTTAGAGAGAGATAGAGAGAGAATGTGCATGCACACCTTTTGGAATGCTATTTAGGTTTCTCATGATGAATGAAAAATATAACACGGATACACACAGACACATGCATTGCATTTGAAATAAGTTTGCTTTTGTTCTAATGGTATCACATGATTCCTGAGTTCAAGGGTACTCATTTGGCATTTTGAAAATGTAGTCCACATGGCTAAGTATATTATAGAAATGAAAGCACTCTAAGTGATGCTACAGTGACCAAAAAACTCTAAGTCTGTGCAGTAAAAAACACAGCATATGTTTCTTTATTGTATTCTACGTATACTGGTGCAGAGCAGGAGAATTGCCTGTGTGCTGCAGTCCTAAGAAATCCAAAAGGATGGGAAACCAAGGCTTGGAAGATGTCAGTTACATTAAAGGCAGAGCAGGGAGGAGGGGAGGGAGGGGAGCACCTGCACACTGGAGGATCTGGCACAGCAACTGAACACTCTGCTTCAGCTCCAGACTCCCTGTCCAGGATGCACCACACAGCCCTGCCCTACAGTATGGGGCTTGTGAAGTGTTTTCACATCCTGCATCCAGAGATGAGTGAGAAGTGGAGACTGCAGTTGTGAAACTACACTCACGCATACCGCGGCAGGGCAATAGTTCCTTGTGGAGATGCCCTTCCTACTTCTGAAGTACAGTTTTTCTCTTTGTAACCATTTTATTTTCAAACTCAGGTACACTGTTTTTCTACTGGGACTCTTTCACTGTCAAACTCTGTCTATCGAGATGGTAGAGGAGTAGGCCAAGACTAAGACAATTTTACTGAAAAAGACACATGAAACAAAGAGTAATAACCTGGGATGAAAATGAAGTGGGCACAGTTATGTAGATGTTGACTCTTTTGTACTCATAGACTACTGTGTGCCAGACACTGGTGATAAATACTGCATGAGACACAGAGTACTTCTCTAAGAGTTCAGTAGGCAGGTGGATACATCACAATTTGGGATGAGTGTGTCCCCACTTGCCACACTCTGTCACCTGGTTGGCAAGTTAGTGAAGCAGAGCTGTGTGAAAGCCTGCCAAGTGGAAGTCAGAGGAACTCGTCTTTATTTCATTAGGAAACTTCTCACAATTTTCCTTCCTAGTTACAGTGGAAAACACTGAGACAGCCTACATATTTATTTAGGTACCTCTGGAAGAAGCGTGCTGATTTCATTTTTTTTAAGATCTGGATATTTTTATTATCTTTCAGTGTCAAAAACTATAGACTCAGGGTCCAGCAGTATAGCTCAATGGACTAAGAACTTGCTTAGGAAAGTGTAGGGGCCAGGGTCCAATCCCTGGCACCACATGCTGCGCCAGCCCTGCCCCTGGGTGTGCTGAGCTGGCGATGTAGTCCAGGCATGCTGGTGCATGCCTATAATCCCAGCACAAGGGGAGGCAGAAATCAGGAGGATAACTGTGAGTCTGAGCTGTGCAGTGAGACATTGCACACACCAAAAAAAAAAAAAAAAAAAAACACCACAAACTGTTTTATTTGTTTTCCCATATTATTTTCTTAATCTATAAGTGATACATGTTAATTAAGAATTTTCCACAAATTGAGAAGCATAAATATGAGCAACTCGATACTAAAATGTCAGAGATACCTAACGTTTGCTTGCAGTCATATGCCCATGGGGGTAGATTTTATGCATTTGTGTCATACGTGTATGGGTTATTATGAATATCGTAATGTAAGTATCATATTTAACGACTTCATTAAACATATGATATTTCTTTAAAGTGGTGCACAATATTGCTACATGTCAAACTATTACACAAACTATTTTTAGTGATTGAAAATGTGGATTTTTCTATAATTTGTTTAATTATAGTGCTGTTGACCACTTAGATTGGTCTGTTTATTTCAGTGTACATAAGCAGTATTAGGTTGAACATCACTATAAATATATATTATATTCAAATATAGTTACTTTCTTTGGATAAAACCTAGATGTGAAATTGCTAAGTCAAAAGGTACCTACATTATTAATATTTCATGCCGTTTTATCTTCCATAATTTAAAGTGATGTGTCCTCCCTCCAGAAATGCTGCAGGGTACCCCTTACCCAGAACTCTTCATTGTTGACCAAGGAAGTTGATGTGATTTCAGGTAAAATACCTGAAATTACACCACTCACTTCTTTCATACTACGTTTGCAGGGGGGCTGGGGAGATAGCTCAGTGGAATAGGCACCTACCTGGCAAGTGCAAGGGCCTTAGTTCAATACCTGGTTCTGCCAAAAAAAAAAAAAAAAAAAAAAAACACGTTTGCAAAAGCAAACGTTTCAGAAATATGTGAAAATGTCTTAATATTATCAATGACCACTGGTATTTCTAGCCAGATTTTTATAGCTTTTGTTTTGTTCTTTTTATTCTGCTCCATTTTTAAAAATAACATAGCCTCCTTATTTGAGTTCGATCCATATCTACTGTATAGCTATTGCATCACCATGCGTACATTCACATCATTGAATCAGAATGAAAGAAAGAAAACAAAAGATTTGTGAAATACCAAAAACCTGCTTTCCTGAAAGCTCAGTTTTTCCAATCTTTTGTGACAGGGTTGCACTCAAGTTCAGCCTGGCCTTCAGCTCACTTGGTGGCCCAGGCTGGTGTTGAATGCCCAGTGATCTTTCTGCCTCAGCCTCCCAAGTGCTGGGACTCCCACTGGGTGTTGCCAGGCTGGGCTCAAAAGGCTTATTTTAGAAGCTCCATCAAGTGATTATTTACATGTCACTGGCCACTCCTGTTTATATAACAAGACTGGAAATTTAATCTTTAGTCATATATATCGCTGCTTCCAATAAGAAAACACTCCTTAGTAAGAGAAAACTGGAAAGTAGGTCTTGAAGAAAACTATTACCATGCTATTAATGTAGCAGCAGTGTGCACTTGCTTACAAATACGTGTATTTGTCTATATTCAAAGATTAGAATTCCATTTTTAATTAAGGCTTACTCACAGACTTTGTGAATTCAAAGTATACATGTAACTTGGTGAGGTGATGTATG
>PVKA01015216.1:0-50580 GCA_004027165.1 Ctenomys sociabilis
TCTGATTCAACATGCCAATCTCAGAACAATAATAGCCTATCTTCCCAATGACCACTTCCTCCTCCTTCCCCACTCCAGCTCTGAATACAACTTCCTTGTACCTTAGGGGGGGAGCACCCCACTTCCCCACAAGCAAGTGTGCAGTCACCTTCTTGTTCATCCCTAACCCTGCCTCTCAAATTCCACCCCTATCAAAAGTCCACAGTCTCAGCCTCCCCGTCTCAGGTAAGGGGATCCGCCCATCTCCCTTGGATTCTTTACGTGCCCTCCTAGTGTTAAAAATCCCATGTGAGTTTGAAAATTGAAATGGTGTGCTTGACTGAAGGTCTGTGTGTGTGTGTGTGTGTGTGTGTGTGTGTGTGTGTACGTACGTACTGTTTTCTCAGTGACTATGTGGCCTAGATTAACCATGCTGATAATTCCAACCTAATGAAAATCATCCTTTTAATTTCTTTACTGAGACCTCTCCTGGAGCAGTGACTCAACCTTTTTATCTTTTGGTGTCCAAGTGATCATCAGAACAAATCCCAAAGCTAGAAGACTACAGTGATTAAAGAATATTTTTAGTTGCAATAAAGAGATCAAGGGAGCTTAATTTAGGAAGAAAAGGATATTAATAGTGGTGAGAGGGTCAGAGTGGAAAGCACAGGCTTGTGTTCAGCACTCCTTGCTTGACCTAAGGTGTGGTGCATGGAGCTGTGCTCCTTGATCTGAGCTGCTTCCAGTGGTGGGTAGAGGGCTGTACTGGGAGTGAGGTGAGGTTATTTACCGGGACAGATTATTTTTTCCTCTGACATCAAAGTAGAGTTAAGGAAGTTTACTTTGAAAACTGTGAAATGTTTTTTAGATTAGGAATAAGTCATCATGACTTTAGCAATGGATACTTTACAAGCTCCTTCTGCCTATTGTACTGAGAATTTAAAGAGGCAAGAAACAAGAAAGGCTGGAAGAGTGATCCCTGCTGTGTCATGCCTTCCCCGCCCCTGGGGTACACTGAGACTATGGTGGCATGCGCTTGGGAGGCTGAAAAACAGGAGGATCACTATGAGTCCAATCTGTGTAGTGAGACCCTGTACTAAATACATTTAAAAAAAAAAAAAAAAAAAAAAAGATGTTCAATTGAGAGAGGCAGGAAGTGTGGGGAACCAGGGTGAAGACTGGGTGGTCAGGCGAGAGACGCTCTGAAAGGCAGTGATGGTTTTGCTAAGTAGCTAGCAGAAGTGATGAGAAGCATTTGGATGTGGGATATATTTTGAAGACGCTGAAGGATTTGTCAATGGCTTGGGAGTAAGGTGTGAATAAAAAATGGTGCCATAGTTCTTGGCTTAATCTACTGAAAGGATGGAGTTGACATGAGCTGAAATGGGGAATGCAAAGGAAAGGGCATGTTGGGGACATTAGGAAAGAGAGTAGGGTACTTTTGAGAATGATGAGTAGACAAGGTAGGTTGTGGAGCTGGTCACAAAGGGAGAGGCACAGGGTTGTGCACAGACATTGGCCAAGTGCAGCTGGGACATTCTTGGTCCCAGGAAGGGAGTGAGGATTGAGCAGGTGGATCACCAGGGAAACATTCAGGGTCTCTGGCTGCCTCAGTTCTCAGTGAGGCAGGACCCAGTGTCATCAGCTGAAGGACCACGGGAATGCAAAGGTCAGAGGTGTGACTGAGAAAACTAGAGCACTGGTAGGAGTCCCATGCAGATGGAGGAAGTCACCTGTGCCTGGGATGCAGGGGAGGAACCTCTGCATGCTCCCCACCAGCTGAGATCTTTGTGCCCAGGCCACCTGGTTTTCTCTGAGGAGTCTCGTCCTCTTTGTGTTTTTTCAGGTAACAGAGGTCTGTTTGGGACTATTTACATTAAGTTTAGAAAATTGCATATAGAGCCGGGCGTGGTGGCGCATGCCTGTAATCCCAGCACTTGGGAGGCTGAGGCAGGAGGATTGTTATGAGTTCGAGACCAGCCTGAGCTACAAAGTGAACTTAACTGCGTAGTGAGACCCTGTCTCAAAAAGACAAAAAAAAAAAAGAAAATTACATATAGAAAAGAACTGATGTTTCATTTCATACAAATGCTTAGACTTCCACTATTCATGTAGATGACAAAACAAAACATGGAGAAAAAGAAGTGCTGTTTACTTGTAAAGTGGGATTAGGGAGCAGCACTCCATACTGGTGGGCCAGTGGGTTTGCTGTGGTTCTTGCGAATTCACCAAATCCTGTTTATCCTAGCTATTAACTGTACCTGCTTGCTCGGCCTAAAGGATAGTGGTCTCCATGCATCATGGTCTTTGGTCTGACTTATTTATTTCTTGCATTAAATGTTGGGTTTGTAAATACTCAGCTGGGCTGGCCAGGTAGCTCAGCGGACTAAAGCGCCAAACAGGCAGAGTGCAACAGCGGGATTTGATTCCCTGGTGTGCCATGCCAGCCCTGTCCCCAAGGCACTCTGAGATGGTGTGGTGCTGTGCAATCCCAGCTCTTGGGAGGCTGAAAACTAGAGGATTACTATGAGTCCAATCCACCTGGTGAGACTGTGTAGACCCTGTACCAAATACATAAAAATAAATAAATATTCAGCAGCTTATTATTTATAGTGTTGGTATCTGAACCAACTTAATAAACAATTTTCTATATAACTTGTTCAGAAATAGTTATTGTAATGTAGAGGTAAACTTAGAACTTAAAGACAGATATGTCAGGAAGCTGGACACAGCATAATTCCTGTAGCATGGGAGGTCGAGTTAGGCAAGGTCAAGCCCGAGCTGGATAGCTTAGGAAAACCTGTCTCAAAGGAGAAAAAAATCATATACATATAGGGAGGGGGCAAGAGACGTAAACACACTTCAGGAAAAGAAAAACTTGTATAAATATTTTAGTACTAAATTTATTAAGACAGTATAAAATTAATACAAGTTATCCTTGTCCTCTACAGTTACAAGAGGTATGCCAAGTGGTGTCAGTAGCTTCCAAACATCTGTTAGTGTGGTGAACTGCTGCTTGGGTAACCATGGTGACTGAGACTGCTGCACAAGCACTTGCCATTATTTACCTAAGGGCCAGTAGTGTAGCAGGTTTTCTGTAATACACAACATCCTCTAGGCTCCCCCACGTGAGAGTAGCACCATCTTTTGAAAAAGTATCCTACTATTTTTTTCCCCTAAAATGTACATTTTTGGAGATGTAGCTTAATGGAAAGGCCTGGGGTTCAAACCCTAATACTGAGAAAATACAATGTTTGAGGAAGATGCTTACTTCCAGTTTTGCATTCCATGTGGATAAGGTATAATTTCAGCAGACTTTCTCCTGTTTCAGTCAGGAATCTTGGGTAATCAGTATGTGCCAGGCATATCCTATTATGTTGTTCAGTCATTTTTGGTAGGGGAAAAAAAAAATAAAAGGAACCCTGCTATGCAGTGAATGTGGAAGGGGTGTCCCGTTTCGCAAGGGGTGAGCTAGGAAGGTTTTCTGAGTCAGTAGCATAAAAAGGTTGCTTCCAAGAAAACAGTGTTCCTTTCTTTCCCAGCCACGCTAAGGTTGTCCCCAGGAAGCTTACTGACATTCATTCTGTGTTACTGTGCAGTGGCTCACATACAGAAGGGGTCAGCACTGGACTGCACCATCTTCCCAGCTTCTCACCATAGGACAGTTATGAGCACTGCCCCTGGTAGGGCAGCAGCCTTCCTCAGGAGCTTCCCTGTGCTGTCCCATAATTGCCTTCTTCTGGACAAACAATTTTGTCAGTTGTTCCTAACTTCTTTTGCCTCTACTCATTCTCCTATTCAGAAGTAATGACTTTTTTTATGGAATGAGGAAATATCTGAATATATTATCATATGTTAAAAGTCATACTTGTTACAAACAGTGAGGAAAAGTCTTAGGAATCAAGAAAGGCTTAGTCTGTTCAGGCTGTTATCACAAAATGCCATATACTGGTGGCTTTCAAGCAAAAGGAATTTCTCCCTCAAGGTTCCAGATCCTGGAAAGTGCAGACCCAGCTGCTGGCCAATTTGATGTCTAGTGAGGACTCCATTTCATTGGTGGAGTCTCCTGCTATGTGTTTGTGGTGGGTGGGCCAGGCATCTTGTGGACTTCCTACAGGGAGAAAACTGATCTGGGGTGGATGACCTCCAAATGATACAGGGGAAACATGAATCTCCCGACCTAAAAAGTACCTAAGATGAATTCATGTTCTCTAAAACTAAAGAATGAATTTTAGGAACAAATGGAGAGCAGAATATATTTATGGAGGGGAGGGGAGCTCCTGTTGAAGAAAGGGACAGGAGATGGGCTGGAGAGGGTTGTTCCCAGAAGCTATCTCTTCCAGGGACCTTTGTAGAGTAAAACCATGCTGTTAGGCAAGTCTAAAGTGGTGGAGAACCTGGGAACTCTCTTAGGTGGGCATGAGGTGAGACAAAACTATTTTAAACCAATGAGATTACAAGCACCATTGCTCAGGGAAAATTGATTAAATATAGTACCAAATGGGGAAGCAAGTCTTGTAGCAAGGGGGCATGAAGGACCAGGTTTCTTCCTGTTGGGGATTGGGTTAGTGACTCTTTTGGGCTCTTTCAAGGTGATTGATACCTATTTAGGATGTCAATCACTGAGGCACAACCCTAGGGAAGCATGTAGCTGTATTGTTTCCTCTTCTTGAGGTCTGGCCCATAAGGAGTGTCTGTCTCTTCCAAATTGCAAAGTCACCTTATCTTTTATCTTATCTCCTTGAGGACCTGGTCATGACTGACTGCCTATACTGTTTCTGTCTAATTCAGCTGCCTACAGCAGTTCTACTCGTGAGGATCCTCCTGGTGACAGGCTTCAGCAGCCAGATCTGCTGACTAGGTTTTCCCTCATCCCTGGGCTGCAGAGACCAACCCTTCCAGCTGTTTGATGAAGGTTGGAGGAACATTGGCATAGGTGTTAGGAGGAGGAGGAGGGGTGTCCACAGGGAGGGGAGTGGTCTGAGGCTAGAGGAGACCAGGAAAGGGGAACCAGCAAGGGGGCTGATGTGACGTAAGGGAAGAGACTGTGCTAAAGAGAAGTTTCCTGAGAAGTCTCAGGAGCACCAGATTCCTTTTGCAGGCCTTGGCTTTATCCTGAATAAGATGAGGGGCCAACAGTGGGAGTTGGAGTAGAGTAAAACCCTAATCTCTTGCATAATTGACAGTGTGCACTCAGGTTCAGTGTTGAGTGGGACCATGGCTGGGAGTGGTGTGGCTGGGGGAACCAAACTGGGCAGATCAGTTTGAAGTTAGTGTTGTAACCTGGCTCAACCAACTTCATTTTGTAAAATTTATGTGAACTCCATTTTGAGATATCTTGTCCTTTCTTTTGTAAACTTCCACCCATGCCTAACCACAAGATGTGACTGAACAAATAAAAAAGTGTTTCATAGCCTTCAGAGAGAAGATAAAGAAATGTTCTTCAACATTCCGCAAAATAAGTTAAACTGTCCTTCCAATTACGGGAACAAACAGAATGCCTGAAAATGGGTAAAAATGTCATCAGATGTCCTTCTGACTATGGGAACAAAAACAAAGCCTAAGCCAAATAAGGACATGTTCCTGTAGGGTTTGCAAAATGTGACTTTGTCTGCGGGAACAAAGAGTTAACCCTAGGTCATGACTAACTCAAAATAAGCTTTGTAAAATTCCCCATCCTCCCCCTGTTCTTGTGGTTTTTCCCTTTAAAAACTGTTCCTCACTTAAGGTTAGCACGCACCTAGCAATCTTGCTTGGGTGTACGCAGCTGGGTACCAGCTAAAATAAACTCTTCTTTGTCTTTTGGACTTGCCTCCTTGTCATTCGATTTTTGAGCTACAACAGTTAGCTGGCAAGGAGGATTCTGTTATGGAGTTCAGGAGGCAACAGGAAGTGCTGTGAGCAGAATGGAGAGTATGAGAATAGTTAAGAAGGGTAGAGATGTTTGCTTAGAGCACCTGGAATGGGGAGTTTCCACTAGGTAAGAAGAGCAGGTGTGAGTTGAGCTCCTGGCTAAGTACCAGGAGCTTGGTGTCTTCCCTTCTGTAGGCTGTGCAAGTGGGAAGCAGAACCCTGGACTGACTGTTCCTTAGGAACGCAGAACTGAGGGCAGTAGATGGAGGGCTGAGGATGTAGCTCAGAGGCACAGCATCTGCCTGGCAGGTATGAGGCCCTGAGTTTGATTCCTGGTACCAAAAAAAGCAATAGATGAAAGGAAGGGGACATGAAAAAATTAAAATGTGACTCTCCTCAGAGTATGACCTTGCAAACATGGACTAATGAACATGAAAATTCTTAAGCAGACTTTGATCATTGAATCCATAATAGCCTAAAGCATTTGCTTATCTTGAAAGGCCCAGAAATAACACTTCTTAGACAATGCTGGAGGAAACCAGGCCCTCTGGCATCATTCTCTGACACACTATAGTCTTTCCTCAAGGACAGTGGAGCAGCCTTAGCTCTGCTCACTGTGAGGCCAGATTTGGGGGCATCTCTGTTGGCTCAGCTGTGTGGGGAATTTCTCAGCCACTCATTGAGACCATTTTTCTAGCATTCCTTTGACTTCATTACTTATTTTGGTGGCTAAGTACTCTGAATTGCTTTTTTCACTCTTTTAGAGGGTGGCCTGTAATTTCAGTCTGGCGGCATTATTGGTTGGATGAAAGTTGATGGAATACTATGTTTCTCACCTGTCCAATATGGGGTGTTCTTTGGAAACTATACTATGGTTATTTCATTTTTAGAATAAAGACAGATGGTGGCCCCAGCTGTTTGAAAGGCTTATCAGGTAAAGCAGAGAGTAGGCCTATTTTGTGTTGCTTTAAGGGGCAGAGCGTTGCTTAGCAGCTGAAGAGAGAACATCTTCACAGCTGGTAGTGTCCCACAATGGAGCAGGCTACTTCTTGATGCAGGAGGACTGTGGGGCACATCCAGAGATATGGGAGGGCCCTGGGGTGTTGAAGCGATTCTTCATTATGTGGGTGAGATATTTTTGAAGTTCCCTCTAGAATGGAAGATTGCAACAATGGCATCATTTTTCTCCTTACTGACCATGGGTGCCACTGGGGAGTGCAGCGTTGCAGAGCAACAGTCCCCCAGGGGCCGCTGGTTTCTTTACTAGCTGTATCTGGCATGTAACTGTGGAGTCACTGCAAGTCCAGGATAAGCTTCTGTATGTTTTGGACAGAATAGAGTTATGTGTAATAATTACATTGTGTGAACTGCTATGTATGTGTGCACATTAGTATATATTGCACATTTTTTGCTACAGGAGAAATAATTAGACAAATTAGGCAGTAATTAGATAAATCACATACCTAGTGCTCAAAATATAGTCACAAGTTGTACATGGGGGTGCATGTCCATTATTGCAGTTACTTAGGGACTGAGGCAAGACAGTTGCAAATTTAGTGACAGCCAGGGCAACTTAGATGCCTGCTTACAGCAGCACAACCCGCAATAACTGAGTCTTGGAAGCAGCCCATGTATCCTTCAGAAAGTGAGTGGATAGCGAGGAAAACATGGTCTTTGTACACAGTGGAGTGCTGCTCTGCTGAGAGCATGGACTTGAGTCAGCTGTGGGAAAACGGGTACGCTGTGAGACCAGACTGAGGTGAAGTGAGTCAGACACACGAGCTGAAATATGGGGTGACTTCTTTTTTGTGAGAAACCCAAAGTCTAAATGAATTAAAGAGCAAAATAAAAGATGGATAAAAGCAAATAGAAAATGGTTTGTTTGCAAATGGGAAGGGACCAAGAAATGGAGGTGGGAGGAAAAGGGGGCATACAAAGAATTGGACTACACTGTGTACCTGTTCTGAGTCTGTGCAGGCGTGTGCTCACTAGCACTGTATCTGTGTGCTAATAAAAATGAAAATAAAACACAGGTGAGGGATGTATCTCCATGGCCCAAGTCTTACCTCACTATGCAGGAAGCCCTGAGTTCAAGCACTGGAACTGCAAAAGCAAAACAAAAAGCACAACTTGTGTCACCATCCAATTGCATTATCAAATATGCTCAAGATTAGTGTGCTACATTTAGATCTGAGTCTGTTTTGTTTGAAAATTAATTTTGACACCATTTATATTTTACAGGATTGAAGCCTTTTCCACGCTATGGGTATAAACCCTCCCCACCCAATGGATGCGGCTCTCCACTGTTCGGTGTTCATGTAAATACTGGGTTTTATCTGCTGACTTTCCTGGCTGGGGGATCTGAGGCTGTCAGTAATGAGGGACTGACTGTATGCTAAGCTTTGCAGTGTTGCCTGTTGTAATAGTGATTGGGTTTGTTGCTTGCTTTTTCCACCTTATATATTGGATGCAGAGTCTCATTACACAGTTCAGACTCATGGTAATCCTCCTGTCTCAGCCTCCCTAGTGCTGGGATTACAGGTGTGTGCTGCCATGCCCAGTTTTGGGGCTAGCACATTGTGCCTGGGGTTCCAGGGCCAATTCACATGAGCTACCAGGGATTGAACTTGGGTCCTTGTGCCTGTCAGGCAGTAACGTAGACTGCCAAGCTATCTCCCCAGCCCCCTGCAGCTGTTTTTGTAAAACATTTAATTACTCCCAGAAAAATGGGATAAAATTAATGTTTTATATTTGAATGCTGTTCATGTTAATACCATTTAAATTATATTTCATTATGTCCAGAGCACAGTGTAAGTTTAAAGTGTAGAAGTAATACTACCTAGGGGAGAAAAGCCAAGATAAACATATTTTCTGAATTAAAGAGAGGCAAAGGTGGGTGGCAGTGTGTGGTTGTCAGCAGTAACCATGAGCCAGTAACTATGAGGAGAGCATGCATGTCGTTCTCTCACACAGGGGTTTTGTGAGTTAAAGATAAGTTACGGATTCAAAACAACCGTGTCTTTAGATAATGAATTAGTGAAGGCCAAACACAAAGAACAGGGTTTGAGTTGTTAATGCCTAGCACTCCTGTGTGGCATTTCACATAAAGCACATAGCATTTGGGAGAAGGGTACAGAATATTGTGAAATATCCAAAAATCATATTAACCCTTTGGATGATTTCAGTTTTATCCTCTGTTTTTCAAACTACAGTATGTTTTGTGTTTGGAAAATTGTGCATTTGTTACTGATAAATAATTGAGCATCTTGCACTGCACAATAGGGAAAAGTAAGCAGGGGAATGATAGTCACAGGTGGGTATGGTAGGAGTGCTAGGGAGACTTAGCTGGGCACAGTAATCCCAACACTTGGGAGGCTGAGGCAAGAGGATTGCCTTGAGATCAAGGCCAGCTGTACCTGCTGAGTTCAGGACAGCCTGAACTTACTAGTGAGACCCTGTCTTAAAAAAAGAGGGATGGTGAGCCATGTGACATGGGGACGTTTGTAGGCAGAAGCAGCCTCTGGGGTTTCCCAGGCGGTACTGTCGTGTGTTTCTGCAAGGCCATTTGTGCGCGGTGCCTGAGCGAGGCCCTTTGATCCCACTGACCGCAGTGCACCCAAACGCCCCTTACAGCTGAATGTCGGCATCCCTTCCCTGACTAAGTGCTGCAACCAGCATGATCGGTGCTACGAGACCTGTGGCGAGAGCAAGAATGACTGCGACGAGGAGTTCCACTCATGCCTCTCCAGGATCTGCAGGGGCGTGCAGAAGACGCTGGGCCTGGCTCAGAATGTGCAGGGTGAGCCCACCCAGCAGGCTGGGAGGCACAGCTGGAGCTTGGGTTTTGCCGTAGCAGTCACTAGCAGAACTCTGCTTCTCACAGCTGCTGCCCTGTGCTGAGCTGAGGAATGAGTGGATTGTCTTTGTAATCTAAAATTATAGTCACAGGAGCAGAATGTGTTAGGAAAGCTGAGAGGAGGCTGTCTGGGCCCAAGAATAGCTCTCTAATCACTGAGAACTTAAAAGATTGAGATCCCAAGTAAGTGCTGTAACAAACCTCAGTAGACTGGGAGCTTAGAGACCTAGACCTTCATTCTTGCGGTTCTGGAGGCCAGAAGGCGTGAGATACTTCACACTCACTGTCCTGCATGGACCACTTCCTATCTCAGGGGGCCCCTTCCTTGTGCCTTCCTAGGTTGCAAGGGATGGTTGTTTGGTGTTGGGGTTCCAGGCACCTCCCTCCCATTAGCTTGAAGTGGGCGTGTTGCCATAACCCAATGCATAGTCTCATGCCATTGATCTGATTCTGCCCCAATGATGAGCATGATAGGAGAAATCTCTGTCCTGGGCAAGCTAGCATCCACCTCCCTTTGCATGCTGTGGCTACATGCTGCAGCATGCCTGGAGTGTTTCCTGTTTCCTGATCCGAGAATGTCACCCGCAGTGCACCCAAACACCCCTTACAGCTGAACATGCAGCCAAATGAAACCAGTTTTCTTGTTTTCTCCTGTTTAGTAGTCTGACCAATGCATTGCTTTGGGTGGTTGTGCTCTTTAATGGAACGGACTTTAGGAGAACTTTGAAAATGTTAAGATTTCTTAATAAGATGATGTTTCCTTACCATGAATATTTGAAACTAAAAGCATTTGAGCAACTAAAAGCCATCTTGTGCTGCATCTCTATAAATGTACCTTATTGGGATGTTTTGGTTTTCTTAGAGAAGTAAATCAGTTTTCTTTTATATTGTCTTTATAAAAATCAATCCTAACGGGAAAAGGAGCTTTTGATTCCCATGACTCCCAGCCATGAGCACAGCGTGGACATTGGTCTGCATACGTTAAGGGTCTTCCAGGGTTGTGATCAGTTCTTAGAGGCCATGGGCCGAGGAGACAGGAACTGAGATTTCTATTTTAAAACTCACTTCATCTGCACCTACAACAGCTTTGCAGGGCTGGGGATGTAGTTCAGCAGTAACTACAGTATCATATTCCTAGTTTGTTACAGTCCTGGATTTGATTTGTAGCATCAAAATAACGACAGCATCAAAACTTGCCTCAGAATAAGCAGGAGTTAGCAGGCATCTCTGTTAGTGATTATATCCCCCAGCTGTCAGGAAAATTAACACTGATTGTGTTTTGGTAGACACTATTACTTGTGTAGCACAAAACATTTAAACAAAAAATAGGATTTGTGGAAGGAAGATGGAAGCCAGGTGCAGGCATTGCACTGTGAGGGTGGTGCTTGCTGGGAAGGCACAGGGCCGGGGGCTGGCGGGCTGCACAGCTGCCCACTGTCACCACCTTCTCTCCACAGCCTGTGAGTCGGTGGTGGAGCTCCTGTTCGATAGTGTCATCCATCTGGGTTGCAAGCCATACCTGGACAGCCAGCGAGCTGCTTGTTGGTGCCGCTACGAGGAGAAGACTGATCTCTAGGACAGGAGAAATCTCTGCTGGTGACTGGCGAGGATGGAGGATTTAACCTTTGCCAAAGAACTGATGTTGGTACAGCATAAAGCTGCCTGAGTTTGATGAAGGGGTCATTTTAAAGACCTGACAAGACTATATTTGATGTTAAAACCTGTAAGTAAAAACTCATAAGGAAAACAGCTGGGTATGGAGGTGCACACATGGAATCCCAGCACCAGGAGGCTGAGGCAGGATCATCCAGAGCATGAGACCAGCCTAGGCCCTGTCAAAAAAAAGGTTGGGGAGGTGGAAGGTAGAGCGTGTGCCTGCCTTTTCAGGACAGCACATTGCTGCCTCAGTGGCCAAATGTCTCGATTGTTGTCAGAACTAGGGATGTGTTAGGGAAGACATTTTGTACAGAAGAGTGTATAACTGTCAGAAAAACATATATGTATTTTTAAAAATATCAAATATTTCATTTACTATAAATTCTATGCAACATCTTTGGAAAAAAAGACCTTCATTTATAAGTACTATTTACTATAAAATTTTCAATAAACATCTATACCTGGAAGGAATGGAGTTCATTTTTTTCTGTGTTAATCCTACATAGTGCATTGTTTCTCTGTAGCCTTCTAAGTGTACGACTAAGTCATGCTAGTTTCAGGGACAGGGTGCCTATGTCTGTTTCGTGTGACGTTACAACCATCGGCTGTGACCTCTCGCAGGATGCAGGCCCAGGACACCTAAGTGTCCAGCAGCATGTCTAGGTGGGGATGGAGACAGGATTCAGAGGCACAGCCATGCCTGTTGTGTGGCCCACTCTTAGATCAGGCGTGACTGGTGCCGGAGCCTATTCCTGACCTGAGGAAGAGATGGCAGAAAGCGCTCGAGCACATCAGAGTTCCGTGAGTGGCCACTCTTGCCTGTTTATCCTGAGCACTTCTCATAGTGAGTTCTAGGATGGACGTTTTACTAGGTGTGGCTTTCTAGAAATTATTCTTGGTATTGTCCTGTGTTTTCCCTGTAGAGACAAGATGGACGAAATACATAGGACTATCTTTTGTGGTGGAAAACTAGTAACTCATGTTCAGGGGGCGTCCCAGAAAGCCATGGCTACCTCACTATGAGCTTTTCCTCTTCTTGGAATGGCGCAGCTATACCCTGGACACTTGAGCTGGATGCTATATCCCTGGCCCTCAGCCGGGTCACAGGCAGCCTGTGGCCAGCAACTCATCCAAGCTGCCTGTGAGGAGGTGGGAAGAGGAGCGCCCCAGGTGCCCTGCCTGTGCCTGTGAGCCATGGCAGGTGGGGCTGACAGGGGAACCCCGGGCTCTAGAGAAAAGGGTTCCTGTGTCCCTGCCTGGGGTGGTCACAGCCATCCTGCTGGGAGTCATGGTTTTGTGCCCTTGTGCCTGAGTGGTCAGCCTGGGCCCTGCTTTAAGTGTTTTGAACCCCTTTCCTTCCTCCTTCCTTTTTTTTCTTTCTTATAGTCCCAGGGGGTGATTGAACCAAGGGTCTCTGCACAGATCTACATCCATACCTGTATTTTATTATTTGAGACAGGGTTTCGTGAAGTTGCTGAGTTGCCCTAGTTGGATTTAAACATAATCCTCCCACCTCAGCTTCCCACAATTGTATTCCCGGCCTTTGCCACAGGCCCAGTTTAGAGCCTTTAATAGATACTTCAGGTCTATTCTATGAAAGGTACAGTTTTGCAAACCAATGTCAATTTTTAATCTACCAGTATTCATTATTGAAGTCCTTGAGTAAGTAACTTTAAAGGAACAATGAATTAGCTTTTCCTAGCTGCACTGGCTTTCTTAAAGGGACATATTGCAGGCATGGCAGCAAAAGCCCATTGTCTTAGCACTAAGGCTGAGGCAGGAGGGTCATGGGTGTGAAGCCAGCCTGAGACACACGGAGCATTCCAGGCCAGCCCTAGGGTACACACACTGTCTCAGAAGAGATAAGCTGCAAATATGTATAAAATATTTAATTCATGATCATAAATTGAATAAAAATAATAGAAACAGTTTTTGTATGTTCCAATTAAGTTTTGGAATCATTAAAGTACAGTGGTAGCATAGTTGCTGTAATCCCTCATCCAGTTCCCGTGGTGACATTTCACAGAGCCACCAAGTAGTCGTGGAAAGGTAAGAAGCCAATAATCACTACCCCTGCACTTGACTATATACCATGATCACACTCATTTTCCATTCATGTCACTTTTCCATAAAATCTAGGAAACCACATGGCATTGGTGCTCGTGCCTAAAGAGCCTGTGAGCTTCCCTGGCTCCCCAGCCATGCCTTGTTCCCATAGCCATGACAGCTTCCTGGCATCCTGATTAGAGGTGTTACACAGTCCCTGTCTGGGGCCGTCTCAGTGTCATTCTGGGATCGTGGGCTTTAGAAGTCTGCAGCTGAGTGGGCCCTGCATGCACTGGCTGTGGGCTTGCTGGGCGCTGACCTTGCATGCCTGGTGGGGTGGGATGGGTTTTTCCACCAAGAGTGACTTCCCCCTCTGATTCTGTCCTCAGCCACTCCTACCCACTTGATGGGAGGTGGTGGGGATAGTCTGCTGGAACAGAGCATGGCTCAGACCATGGTAAAGAGTTCAAGAAAGATTTGTCTCCCCTGCCTCAACCGGGAGCAGAGCTGAGGATGTGTGTACACATTACCCCTGCGTATGTGCAGACGAATGCATGTGTGTGTACAGTACATTAAAAGTGTATATGCATGCATATCTGTGCTTGGATGATAACTAAATGTGTGTATTTTCTCTTACAAATTAATTTCGTCAGCAGATCTCACAATGATTTCGTACTTTATGGTTCTCACAGTTTTCCTCTTAGCTTTACTGCCAGTAGCACTGGCTTTGGAGCCACAGTTGTGATAGTTTATGCAAATAAAGTGTGGAAAGAACCTCAGTGATGAGTGTTTGAAAGCACTAACATGAGCACTGCATTGTGTGGGCAAGAGCTGTGCTAGACTGAAGCGTCATCCTTGGTGTCTGGCGAGACCGACGTGTGACTCATGTGGTCTGTATGGGCTTTTACAGGGTGGATTTTGGTTCAACTGTTGCCTGATGTTTTGAATACTAAGCAGATTGTTTTGATCTACTGGAACTGTTGACCACTGTAAAGTTCCAATTCAGAGCTGTTTAACAACCAAGTTATCATGGTGGTACGTGAGACAGATATGAACACTACTAAAATTAATAAAATTAATATTGTGGTTGTGCAAGCCTGTCATTCCAGTCCTCAGGAAGATCAAAAGTTCAAGCCATCCTGGGAAATATAGTGACTTGTGAGACCCTGTCTCAAAAGGGCCAAGGACATAGCTCAGAGTTGAGATTCTAGGTTTGGTCCCCAGAATTACAAAACAGAAACAGCTATAAAACACAACAAACTGGGTCAGTAGTTGATCTTTGTATTTCAGCCATAGTCATACTATACTTTTTACTCACTAAGACTTGTAGCAACCTTCAACATCGTGCAGACAACTATACAAATATTTATTTCTTGGTTCTTTGTGGTGAATACGACGGAGGACTCCTGAGACCAGGCTGGTGGCACTGATCTGGTTGATTGAGGAATCACCTGAATATATCAGCTAAGGGTAGGGAGGGACGTGAATAGGTAGATTGTGGGGCAGGACAGGGCTGCTCTGCCAATGACCATCATCCAAGTATGCTTGGCGTTCTGGCTCCTGGAGTGTGCTCTGCAGGTGCTCCTCAGCAATGGCAGTGAGCACAGCCTCTGGCCCTGACATGCCCACAGTTCTTATGTTTTTTAAAATGTAGAAATCAGAACAATAGAAATTCAATATATTTGTGATTTCTATAAGAAAAAGCATTAGAAAGTAGAGTGAGCACTGGAAACAGATCAGAATGTCAGTGTTAGAATTATCCCCAGCCTTCACTGTCTTCCATATATTTGAATCCTAAAAGATGTGACAGACTCAGAGCTTCAGCTTTAGTGATTCTGGAAGAGTGATGGTTCTGACTTAGGAGAACTGAGCCATCCTGTCAGTTACCCTTGGGCTTCAGTGTGTCTGCATTCTTGTAGTAAGATTGCTTTGGTTTCCTTTATTTTTTTTATTTTTTTTTTCTTTGAGACGGAAGTGTGAGCTCTGTTAAGAGTTGAGTCTCATGTGGTTGTATGATACTTTGCTAGCAGAGCATAGCCACACATGCCCGTAAGCTCACTCTGGGAGGATCCCACCTTAGAGCCTGGCCTCAGCAACTGAGTGACTTAGCAAGAACTTACCTCTAAATTTAAAAAAGGCTAAGGATAATACTGCAGTGTGAAGGCCTTAGGTTCATGGCCAATACAGTAATTGTAATAGTAATGGTTGATGGCTCAGTTTTCGACTCTGCAGGCCTGGGTAGAATGTGAATTCCAACAAGTTCCTAGATGATGTCCACACTGCTGCTTCAGAGACCACAGTTGAAGAACGAATCTGAGTAATCGTAAAGTAATCTGAGTAAAGCACTAAAAGCTTCCTGTAAGTGCTGTTCTAAGAGTTGGGCATTGACTGCTTCAAAAACATCTGGTTCTTGTTTCACAGATAAAAGGTTGAGGTTGTGAGAGGCTCAAATGTCTCTTGACAATAAAGTGACATGCTAGGATTAGACCCCAGGCAGTAAAGGCATTTACCACAGGCATCTCTTCTGTAGAAGTCTGATGTCATACACCGGTAATTCTGAAATAGGTCCTGCTCTAGCCTGCCTTTTTAAAGACTCAGAGTTAGGTCGGTCCCCTTGAAGTGGACATTGAACCCCTGCCCTCCTCACTCCTTCCCGGACACCTCCTGGAAGTGAGCATTTCCTGTGCTGCACGCTCCCACCACCGCGTGCTGCCATGCCATGACTCCGGAGCAGTGGGCCAATTGGCTGTTGACTGAAATCTCCCAAACATGGGCCAGAATAAGCCTTTCCTCTTCTAAGTTGATTTCTCACAGTATTGCAGTAATGGAAAGATCACATAGGTACTCAACACATTCAGGTCTTGAAACAGAAGAAGAAAAATAACAACTTTTCAAATACAAAACCCCATAGACCATAACAATAACACATTATTTTGAGACGTGATATTTAGAGAGAAAAACGTGACAAATTCTTGTCATCGGCTCCTCCGAGATAGGCAGTTCAGCCAGCTGGGCTCTGTTCCTGCACAGTGTTTTCAGGACTGGCACAGAGAGCAGGGAAATAGGGCAAAAGGACCGGAAGTGCTGAGAACCAGGTAACTCACACTCCTGATAAGGGCCTGGCACTCATTCTGAAGCTAAATATTTATTGAGTATCTCCTACCGGCTTTGCACTGGGCTAGGTAATGAGGAAATAAAAAAAAAAAAAAAAAAAAACTAAATAAGTAAAGCCACTCCCACCTGCTTTTCATGAGTGTAATAGGTTAGCAATAACCATGCTTACTTTCTTGCTGGCCAGCTTTGCCCTGAGGACTATGCCTTAATTTCAGAGTAAGTTGTTAGGAAAACCCCACGAGATGTTACCACTCGCAAAGGGCCCCAAGAATAGAGGACGAAGAAAGGAAAAAGATTGATTCATTAAACCAGCAAGACCAAGGTAGTTCAGTAGACTAAGTGCCTACTTAGGCAATTGCAGGGACCAGGGTTCAGTCCCTGACATGCCAGCCTGGCCCTGGGTTGCAATGAGTGGTCCACCGAGACTGGATGTGGTGGTGCACACCTTAATCCCAGTGCTGGGGAGGCTGAAAAGGGATCACTACGAGTCCGACCTATATAGTATGACTCCAAACTGTATAGTGAAACTGTACCAAATACATGAAATAAATAAGTAAATAAACAAGCCTAGTAAGGTGGTGGGCCTAGAAGACCATCTGGACATAGGCTTTGACTTCCCTTTCACATTAAAAGGAGGGATGACGGAAAGAAGCTGGCAGCTGGTGATTGTGGCTGGCATCAGTCTGAGACGGACAGGAGAGGGGCTGGGGAAGTTGGGGTGAGTCGACCTGGAGAGGGTGGATGACTGCTGCTCAGGCACCCCAGGCCTGTCCTCACCTCCGCGGCCTACCATAGTGTGGCTCGGTGACCTCTGAAGTGGGTGCTCAGTGAAATGAACAGTAAGTGTCCAGATTTGAATGAAAACACGTCTTTGGTTTCTCACCCTAAGACTTTAGGTTTATTTATTTATTTATATTATAATTTTTTGGTACTAGGGATTAAACTCAAGACCTTACACTTGCGAAGCAGGTGCGTACACTGCTGAGCTATCTCCTATGCTCTAAGACTTTTGAAACAAAAGCAAGGGGCAGACACGTTGTCAAATTACATTTGTTCTCTCCCAAATAACTATGCTATTTATGAAACAGGTCCCTCATCCTGATTCCCTCATATTTCCTGTAGAAGGAATGGATGCCTTCATACAGCCTCCACAAAGTAAATTGGTTACTTTGTAAATGACACGTCCAGAAAAGATATAAAAATCGGGGCACCTTTTTAACTGAAAGAACTGTTCGCTGGGGTAAATTTTGCAAGCAAGCGGCTCAGTTCATCACGGGGCACCGGTGAGCCTGCTGCGCGAGCGGCATTTGTTGGATGAGAACCCTACTTCTGTAAAACACTTCGTCTCCAAACCCGCACTGTCTTTCTAACGTCAAAGTTCCCTAGGAAAGCCAGACTTCCACTTGATGCCTTTATTTTAATGCACTCCCGTATGCACACTCAAAGTGCGGTAGCAACCCGCCCCGGGATCGGGTCGCGGCCGCAGGCGGAAGGACCTCTGGCCGAATCGCCTCCCAGCGTAAAGAGCGAGACCACGCCTCTTCCTGGACAGCTCTGATTCCGAACCTTGAGTTCCAGGGACGCTGTGGGGGGTAGGGGCGTGGCCTGGGCGGTCCAGGGGGCGTGGCCTGGAGCCCGAGGGTCTGAAGGCGGGGCCGGACGCTGCGGGGCGTGGCCGCGGGACCCTGAAGCTAGGAAGCGCACCGACGGCGGAGCGCGGGTGCTGGAACCCGAGGCTGCGCGGAATCCTGCAAGTAGGTGGGTGCTGGGGCCGCGGGGTGGGAACTTCTAGGGCTGCGGGCAGTGTGGAGGTCTGCGCGGGAAGCCCCGGGGACCCTGGCGGGCGGACCTACCCATTCCTCGGGGAGAGTGCAGGGGGCTGGCCGCAGCGTAGCTTCTCGGGAGCTCCAAGCTCGGTGCCCGTTGCCGCGGAGGCCCGGCCTGGGCCGCACCACTGCAGACCCCAGAACCGCCCGCGATCGGCAACAGTTAGGCTGCGGCCGCTGCGCCCTGCGGACTTCAGGACGCTCTTCCTGTACCTACGAATGACACTGCTTACAAACTGAGCCAGGGGTTGGTGGCAGCCTGCCACATCCCAGCACTCAGAGAGGCAAAGGCAGGAGGATCAGAAGTTCGAATTCAGTCTGGGCACGTTAGCCACTTAGTGAGACCCTGCTTCATAGGAGGGTGGGGGAGGGCTGGGGATATAGGTCAGTGGGGAGGTCCAGAAACGCGGTTCAGTGTTTTTAAAGGTTAAAACGCTGACACTCGGGGTTATGGAATGCCCGCCCGACCACGGGTACTGGCCGAGCCCCTTCCTCGCCTGCTGCTTTTGCCTTCTGCACCCCGCGCCCTTTCCAGAGTGCTGAGGGTCTGGGGTAGGTTCCCAGTACAGGATCACTATGTAGGTGACATCTGAGGAGCCTGGGGAGGTGGCCACAGAGGACAGGATAACATCGGCCAGCAGGGAAGGTGACAGACTCTCTCCAGGGGCCTGGTGACCCACCGTGCAGGGACAGAAATCCAAGGTCAACCTGGCTTCCAGCCCCACTTAGAGGGCCTGACATATACAGACCTTACCCCCTTTATCTCTGCCCTGAAGGCGTGGCATTGAGAGGAGCTGTCCGGAGGCTACCAGTAATGGTTACCTGGAGCAATTAGGAAATTAGGGTGAGGAGAAAAAAAGGAAAAACTACATCTGTAAAATGATGCAGATTTAACTTGTGTTGGCCCCACCCCCGGGACTTGCTGAGACTGGGATTGAGACCAGATGTGGTGGCCCAGGCCTGTAATCCCAACGCTGGGGAGGCTAGAAACAGGAGGATCACTGCAAGTCTGATCTACATAGTGAGACTCTGTAGACCCTGAACTAAATACGTTAAGAATAAAAAATAAAGTATCCTAAAAAAAAAAAAAGAACAATACGGATGTAAGGAAGAAGGAAACGACAGTTATATTATAGTAGAACAGACAAGGGAGTTGAAGAGTTAGGTTGAGGCTGGGAGTGTTGGTTCCCAGCTGGGAGGCTGCAACAGGAGGATTTCAACTTTGGGCCCCACTTGGGTCATTTACCAAAACCAACAACATCAACAATAATAAAAGGTTGATAATGTAGCTCAGTGTGAAGGCTGAGTTCAATCCCCAGTACCACAGAGAAAAAAAAAAAAAAAAAAAAAAGAATCCAGTTTAATGATGGATGCATGTTTGATAAATTACAGGTTATTATGGTGTGGGCTTAGGTGTCCCCCAAAAGTCTTATGTAGTTAAGGGTTTTTTTTTCAGAGAGAGATCCTTCAAGAGTGTATGATGCTGGAATTGATTCATATAAATTGCTAGGATCAAGGGGGCTAGGATTCAGCATGTGAGTGCCCTAATTAGCCTGATGTCTCAAGTATTATTCTCTCCTTGCTGGAGTAAAACACTGACACCCAGAACTAAGGAAGGAAAGGTTTATTTAGCTCACAGTTAGTGGAGGTTTCAGTCCATACTCAGCTGGCTCAAACGCAGAGTAGCACATGACAGAGGGCAGCAGTTCATGGTAGCAGGAGACAGCAAAACAGCAAGAGCAAAAATGAACAGCAGCAGCAGAGAGCAGACCTCCCTCATGATTCACTCAGGCTCCCCAAACCAGGATTGGTGTAGCACTCACACCCATAATCCAGCATTGGATTATGAATTAATTACAAGCTCTAGAAGCTCACTGTTCCACCATACATGAGGCTTTGGATGGACAACTAGGTACAAACCATAACACCTGAGGAAGGTAGAAAAGGGCTCTGCCCATTTCTGCTGCTTTGTCCTCTCCTGGTCACTGTGGCCTGTTTATCCCATTTGATGCTGTCTGCCCTGTGCTCCCCCACCTACATTCTCCCCCAGCATTTCAGGACTTTTGTTCTTCTCTCACTTCACTTCCTAGGTCTCTAGCAGGCCACCTTCTGCATCCCAAAACGAGTGTTTTACATATCCTGCCCCCCCCCCAGCTGTGCTACTTACAGCATCCTTTGCAGTGGGTATGTTTGTATATTTTCTCTGTTTCTGTTATGGTTTGTTGTCTTGCATGCTAGAGCTGGGGTGAGAAATCACAGAGCTGTTGTAATTCACTGGTTTCCCTGCATTCCCAGGAATTTAGAGATAGGGCTGGGCGCTTCAGCTGCATTTTGCTACCATGGGTCAAAAAGTAAACTAGTTCACAAAATCAACTTTTTTTTTTAATGTATTTGGTACAGGGTCTATATGGTCTCACTATGCAGCTCAGATTCATAGTGATCCTCCTGTTTCCAGCCTCCCAAGCACTGGGATTACAGACATGTGCCACCATGCCCAGCAACTGCTGGCTCAGCAAGCCCCAGGGAGGGCGGCCAGCACTGCCAGGGGTGGACGGCACAGGGCATGGACTGGGAGGGAAGAGTTTTCCTTGGTACAACATATCACCCGATTTGACTGACCAGCCAGGCCACTCTGCTATCATCCAGATAGTTCAGGTGTTGCTGAACCACTTTCATTTGACTAAAGAGATCACAAAATCAACTGTTTTTTTTAAACAGGTGAGGAAGAAAGCATAACACACACCTTCCTGGCCAGGTGAGAGTGTGCTCATTGCTCATAAAGATCTCTCCCTTTGTAGTCTGTGACCGACCCTAGCAAGGACAGTGAGAAAGGAGGAGACTTGGAGGTCAGGTCTGACCCTGGGAGAAGTGGATTTGTAGGCAGCAGTGCTCTGTCCTTGGTTATCAGAGGACCTGCAGCCATGGCCAGAGACTGTTTTGTCACTGATAATGCATCACAGAGGTTGTCATGGACCCACCCAGGGTGACATGCACCTATCATCCCAGCACTAAAGAAGGCTGAGGCAGGAGCATTACAAATTCAAGCCCAGTCTGGGCAACTTAGGGAAAGCCTGTCTCAAAATAAAAAATACATAAATGCAAAGGGTGAGGTATGAAGATGAGTCTGAAGATACCATAGTCCATCCTTAGCTCTACATGTTCAAAATCAAGTATAGCCTGGACATTATGCTGCAGCTTGGTAGCTGATCCTGGACCAGGAGGAATGTGTCTGTGGGGAGTGGCTGGAAAGGGCTACCCAGGATGACCTGACCAATGTCCACTCTTGGGTGACTCGTGGCCAGCACGGCCTGCCCTAGCACCTGGGGGAACCATAGCCTGATGCCACCAGAAGCCGTAGGGGTCTGTGTTTCCTTTGCCTGGTGGCCTGAGGGGGTTGCTGCTTAATTCTCCCCAAGATGATGGCTCGGTACACTTTCCATGGACAGGGAAATGGTCGATCCCACAGAAGAGTACAAAATGGACCACAAGAAGAGAGGGGTCGCGCTTATCTTCAACCAGGAGCACTTCTTCTGGCACCTGATGCTGCCGGAAAGGCGGGGCACCAATGTCGACAGGGACAACCTGGCTCGCAGGTAGCACTGTCTCCGAGTAACAATGGCAGATTGATGACATACCCCCCAGGGCCTGCTGGGACATGTGTGCACAGCTCTTGTGAAGACAGCTATTTCAGTCCCTGGGGCACAGAACAGACCCCAAATCTCCTAGAATAGAGCCTCCCTCAGTGGACTCCCACCCTGTTCCATTCTTCATGAACAGCTTTAAACATCACTAATAACTTGAATAGCAATGGCAACCTCTAAACTGCATCAGCTTTCATCATAGCTAAATCCTTCCTTAGCATGAGTGATCAGTGCTTGTCATATATTTTTCTTTTCACCTAAAGAAAAGTAGATTTATGGGTCATAAAAACTGGTGTAGATCCTCAAAAGTAAGAATAATTGGCATTGGAAAAGCTCACTAGCTAATATTCAATTTATTATATCCCCAGGTTTTCAGAGCTGGGATTTGAAGTGAAATGCTTTAATAATCTGAAAATGGAAGAGCTGGTGCAACAAATTCACGAGGGTAGGTGTTCTACCTTTTCCTCCCATGGGCTCTTACAGACAGGGACACATGACTGCTGCTCAGGAAAATGAGCCAATGGTGTAGCCTGGCTTGTAGATTTGGGCAGGGTGCTCTGTTTCTCTTTCTGACTGAGCTGGAGATCTGGGCAGAGCACTGTGCCTTGAAGTTTGCATTGTGAAAATTGACCACTTTGCAGCCCCGTATGAGGGCACTTGGGCTCCACACTTCATGGTGAAGGCTGCCACCGAGAGCCCTGCCCCTCCTGGGCTTTAGTAGGCTCACAGTTGCCCTGACATGTTTCACTCCACATGTTTTTCACTTCCTTCAAAATTGTGATTTCAGGATATGAGTTTTTATTTCTGCACCACGCTTGGCATTAGGTACTCTAGTGACAGCATGACCCTGCATTTGCTACAGGCCCAGCCTTGCGTGCCACTGTCGGGCTGCTGTGACATTTGCATCATTATTGTAAACTTCCTTTGAGGAAGTTACCTGCCAGGCTGTGTCCTAGGCTTCCGCTTTGCTTGTGAACTATGCAGGGCCCAGCTCCTTTGGACATGCAGAGCACTTGGGCCTGCTCAGAGGTGCTGTCTCCAGGTCCTTCCTGTCTGCTCCAGGAAGCCTCTGTGGTGCACAGAAAATTAGTCTATTCTAGGGAAGCTTGGATCTGAAAGGAGGCTCCTCATCACGGTCACGTTCATGTTTTCCACATCGTTATGCTAAAAGCTAACGAGTAGGCCGGGGATGTCTCTTGGGGAGGACATCCACCCTGCTCCTGCAAAACCCTGGCACCAGCAGGGACAGAAAAGCTGATGGGATTCAGCCAGAGTCTATTCCTTTGAACTTTTAAGGTGGACAGGGATTGAGACTCCTTTGCTTGAAACTCCAGGCTGCCTTGAGTGTGTATGTAGCATAGGCTGGCTTTGGGCTGGTGCATGTACCTCTGAGCTATATCCCCTGTCCTTGCAGTGATCCTCCTGCCTCAGCCTCCCAAGTGCTGGCATTACAGCTGTGTGCTACCTGGGCCATTTTGAACTTTAATAATTGAGAATTTTAAAAAATCAGATAGTTTGATATCAGTTATTGTATTTTTTATTTATTTTTGTACTGGAGATTGAACTCAGGACCTCACAGTTGCCAGGCAGGCATTTATGGCACTGATCCATCTCCCTGGCCCTTATTCTAGTTGATTAAAGCCTAAAATAAGACATTGCATTAGAGAATGACAACTTCCCCACCCAGTCATAGGACTCTTCTAAAGCAGCAAACTCCATTCCTCTTTATAAATAACGAGCATCTTCCGTTTCTGTGGTGGCCTTCACAGCATCCACCGCAAGCCATGTGGACGCCGACTGCTTTGTGTGTGCCTTCCTGACCCACGGTGAAGACGACCACATCTACGCGTTTGATGCCAAGATCCAGATCCAGACCCTGACTGCCCTGTTCAAAGGGGACAAGTGCCGGAGCCTGGTGGGGAAACCCAAGATATTCATCATCCAGGTGAGGCCGCTCAGTGTGTCCTCACACTCCTGAGGCCCACAGTGCAGCTGTGACCAGAAGGGTCTGAAGGCCAATTTTGCTTTTCTCAGTATTTTTATTAGTCCACGTTTGCTGTGTGGCCACATCTTCCTTGTGTGGAGTCACGTGTGCGGCCCATCCCAGTTCCTCCTGGTCCAGTCCCCGCCGTACTTCCTGTTATCTTTCGCTTTATGTATTCAAGGTTTCTTGCATGAGGGAAACCATGTGAGATTCAGGCTTTTAGGTTTTATTTTTCTTCTTATTATTTTTTTCATTTTACATATTAACAGACTCACAGTGATCCTCCTGTTTTCAGCCTCCCCAGCACTGGGATTACAGGCGTGGGGTGGGGCTGGTGCGGCATGTAGTGCAGGGGATTGAACCCTGGTCCCTGCGCTTGCCAAAGCAGGCATTTAGTCCACTGAGCTATCTCACCAGCTTTAGGTTTTATTTTTCTAAAATGAGTTAGGTTTCTCCTTCATAGCAGAATGGTGTTCCATGGTATGTAGACAACACACAGTCACAACTGCACTGTAGCTGTGCATGATAATTCTTTCAGAACACCATAGCCACATTTTTCCATCAGAGCAATTGTTTCCAGAGCTCTCCAAACTGGCTTAGGGATGACCTGTGTTTTCATCTGAATAACAGCACATAGATAAGGATTTACAACAAAAGAGTGACTGGAAGTCCCAGTGCTGTGGTTCTGTGTTTGCATGATGGCCTGTAGCGTGAGCCACCTGGTGGCACATGGTGCTCAAGAGTATGGTAGGGGCTCAGCTCTAGACAGCAGAAGGGACAGCTGGAGTCAGGCTGGACCAAGAGCTGTGGGCCAGGTTTGGGCTTTAGGCAGGCATCCTTGACAGACATAGGGAGAAGGGAGATGTGGCTAGGGAAGGAACGCATGGGAGGAGGTGAATTTAACCACATGGAAATGGCCTGAGAAATGAGTGCAGACCTGAAGAGACACCAGAGGGTAGAGATAAAGAACAGGCGGAGTAGGGCCCAGGGTAGAAAAACCGAGACAGAAATGACATGGGTCAGTGCTATGGGAGGCTGAGGCAGGAAGATCACAAGTTTGAAGCCAGCTTGGGCAATTTAGTGACAGTTTGTCTCAAAATTTAAACAAACAAATAAAGTGTTGGGATATTGCTCGGTGCAAAGGTGCTGGGTTCAATATCCACTATTAAAAAAATAAGAAAAAGGGGGAAGAGGGCAGCCAACACTGCCCAACCCAAGAGAAGTCAGGGCGGGCATGAGCTCCTCTTGGGAAGCTGCCACAGGGAAAGAAATGCTTGCTTGTCTTAACTTCTCAGCTGGTCTCTAATTCCCCAGGCTCAAGCTGCCTCCTGCCTCAGCCTCCCCGGTGGCTGGGACTAGGCACTGTGGCTTCTGTGCATGGCATGGACTCAAATTCTTTAGCTATGGGTCAGGAATAGGAGCACCTGCAACCAGGGACGGCTGTGAGGATAAAATGGCTCACAAAACAAAGGAAGTGGCACAGGCTGGTGCTCAGCGTATGTGCGGCAGGACTGCTCCAGAGCTCACGTCAGCACTGCAGCAGGCTGGGCAGGAGGCTTCTTCTACTTCACAGTTTCAAAGAAGAGCACAAAGTAAGACCTAAAAATAAGCCTGATTAAAAAAATACTAAGATGAAGCCAGGTGCGGTGGTGTGTCCCTCTAATCCAGGCACTCAAGAAGCTCAGGCAGGAGGATCCCAGCAAGGTTGAGGCCAGCCTGGGCTCCACAGCAAGACCCTGACTTGAAAAAAAAAATGTCTCTAATACATCAGATTTTTTTTTTTTTTTTGTATTTTATTTATTTTGGGTACCAGAAATTGAACCCAGGACCTTGCACTTGCCAGGCAGGTGCTGTGCCACTGGGTTATATCCATAGCTCTGCATCAGAGATTCAAAATCATAGTACTTTCCTCCCCAGGTCCTCCCATTCTGTAGTCTGGTGTGCATTTGTGGGCATCTTTTTTTTTTTTGCATTAAGAAGGGGAAATATAAGAGGAAAAGCTCTGACACTGCTGTTCTCTGCAAGCCTGAATGCACTGATTTTTGAACTACAAGTAGTGCACTTCCCAAGTAATGTGAGTGACGCAGAGTCCCTGTCAGGAGGTAGTAAGTGGCAGCACATGCTTGTCCCTCTGGCCTCGTAGGCGTGTCGGGGACAGCAGCACGACCCGCCTGTCGTCCCTCTGGATGTGGTGGACCATCATCCCGCAACGGCCCCAGAGAACGTCACCGAGGTGGACGCGGCCACCGTGCACACCCTCCCTGCGGGCGCAGACTTCCTTATGTGCTACTCGGTGGCCGAAGGTAAGTGCGCCACTGCAGACGGGAGCCACGGCACCTAAATTCTTGTGATGCTTGCCTTCTTTGTTGGAGATGTGGCCTCCCCAGCGTTGCTCCAGTGACTGGGCTGGTGTAGACTTCCAATTCTCCTGATTCAGCTTCCCAGTGCGCTGAGATTGCCCGCTTGTTTTTCCCCTTTGATTGAGCTGGGGCAGGTCTTTCTGAATTGTACTAGTAGGTGTCAGCAAGTCACAGAGTGTCCCAGTGATCTCCTTAACCATAGGACAGAGTGAGAAGTGAAAGTGCAGACAACTTAGCAAAAGCATTCTCTCACACACCTGTAATCCCAGTAGGTGGGAGGCATGAATTTGAGGCCAGCCTGGGTGACACAGGGAGTTCAGTCAGCCTGAACTATATAGCAAGAGACCTTGTCTCTGAAAAAGAAAAATAAGAAAGCAAGAGAATTGCAATTCCCTTTTTCTTCCTCTTTTCTTTAGGATACTATTCTCACCGAGAAACGGTGTACGGCTCGTGGTACATCCAAGATTTGTGTGAGATGCTGGGGAAATACGGGTCCACGCTAGAGTTCACGGAGCTGCTCACACTGGTGAACAGGAAGGTTTCCCAGCGCCGTGTGGGGTTCTGCAAAGACCCCAGTGCCATTGGCAAGAAGCAGGTGCCCTGCTTTGCCTCCATGCTGACGAAAAGGCTGCGCTTCTCGCCGAAGCCCAGAAGCTAGGGGCGGCTGGGCCTGTGCAGCCCACTCCTGGCCATTTTTATGCGTATGCATAGCCCCAGGTTCAGCTTTGGATGGGAGTTTCTTCCCCAGTAGGAAATTGTTTGTTAATACAGTCATGTTAAAAAAGCCTTGAAAAACACTCAACTCAGGAAATTACACAAAAATCTACAAGCATGGAGTGGTTTTTTATGTGCCCTGAAATATCTTGCTGGTTGAGCTTACACTCTGTGCCTTTTTATAAAATTTTCCTTTATAATGCTTTAAAAAAGTTTTTGAAATCCAACAATCAGATCATAATCTCCTTTTAGTAAGATACTTGAAAATCATGCCATATTAAACTTTTCTAATTTGTACTGATTTCTGAGTTTCTTTTCCTTGGTCATATGTACGTTTGCTATCTCTTCTACATCTGAATCTTCACCTCCACCCTTTATGCACAACTCTAGTACCTACCAGAGAAGCAGAATCACCCTTCAGAGTGGTGTTCAGCATTCTGAGGATGCGATGAGCATGCTGTAATTCCTCCCCATCCAGGGGTCACCAGCAAAAGCCAATCCATCCGCGTCTTCCCTGTTACATTCCACAAGGCATCCATCTCATCCACAGGCCAGTGTGTGGCTCATAAGGTTCCATTCTTTTGATAGGATGGGTAAATCTACAGTTTGTTGATACCATTGGGAAGATAGTGAAATGCTTAGGTTTGGGGAGCTAGAACATGAGAGAGTTGGATTCAGAGTACTGGCCTTGCACTGCAATTGGGGATATCCAAGTACACAAAGCAGCCTTTCCTTCCAACTACTGCCCTTGGAGAAAGAAGTAAATGCTAGCCCCAAGTTCACATGAAGCCCGAGGGTCAGGTGGGTGATGCCAGGGTTGGGTGGTAGAGGGTGGAGATTGGGCCATATCTTCAGGAACAAGCTATCAAACCTGCACCCCAAGAATCCCAAGAAAGAGGGTCAGGGAGAAGGCTCAGTAGATAAGCGCTTGCCTGGCAAGCACAAGCGCCTGAGTTCAATCCCTGGTTCCGCCAAAAAAAAAAAAAAGATTCCAAAGAAAGAATGCCAAAGAATGTTTTATACTAATTTATTCACTACTTCTAGAAGTAAGCCTCCTTAGTCAAACTGTCAGGGCTGGGAAGAATGCAGTCAAACAGCAAGAGAGAGAAATTGACGAGGTGGAGTTTGAAGTTTACTTCTGCAGAATGGATGCAAGGCAGCAGTCATACAGAGCCCAGGAAGAGGGACTTTTAAGCCCTCACGCATGGGAAGCAGCTGTCCTTTAAATTCATTGGCTGAGTTGAAAGGCTGCGGCCTGTGGAGGTTGGTGAGTGAAGGCTTGCTGGGGGGAAGGAAAGGTGGGAGGGTACGCATGTGGGAGCCAAGGCCCTCACTGTTGCTAAGTTAATCTGGGCCTGTAGCTGTGTTTCCAGAATTTAGACCCAGAAGGCATTTGCCATCATGTCAGTGTGTTCTGGAAGGGCCACCTGAGATGACAGCGTCTAAGATGGAGGCGCTCCTGTTTGTGTCCTTGGATAGAAAAGACAAGGCTGTGAGTTTTCACAGCTGCAAACAGCCAGACTGAAATGAACCAGGAGACTCCATAGCATTCTCTTTGCCAACCACGCCATCAGCAGGTCCTGGGGAATCCGGTGGTGTTGCCCTGGATTGTGAAGCTAATTCTCCTCCCCAAGCTGCTCCACTCACAGCCCCAGGCAGAGCGAGCGGCGCACATGCTTCAGGGACTCTTCGGCCTGTGTAGGCAAAGCAAAAGCAGAAGCCTTCCTTACCACTTTGAGAGGAATTCAAAGATTAGGGCTACAAAGGATTGAAACGCGTAGGAGCCAGTGCCCAAGTTATTTAACTTTATCTGATCCCTTTTAGAAAGGTGAATGTGGTTTGTATTTCATCCTTAAGCTTTAATAAAAATTAGTTTATCGCCCCCCCCCCCCCTTTTTTTTGTGGAACCTGGGATTGAACTCAGGCCCTTGCGCTAGGCAGGGAAGCACTTATTCCACTGAGCCATCTCCTTGGCCTAGTTTATCCCCTTCCTAATGCATTTTCTCATTCATATGCTAAAATAAAAATCAGATTTCATATGATACTCCCTTAGATCTCAATGCTTTGTCCCATAAGGAGCTGGAAAACCATTCCTTAGCCTTGCATCATTCAAATGTTAAGAGATCCACAAATTTAAAAACCACAAAGGATTATGTTTTCTACTTAGATGAAATAAATGATTTTAAAGGTTCTTCCATTTGGGGCTTCTAAGGTTATTTCTAATCATCTCTTTAACTTCATAGCTAGTAGTTTAGACATAATTACAGTTGAATGCACATGCATTAAGTAATGTGGCACATTTTTACCAGAACTTTCCGCTGAGGAAAGGGATCTTGCGCTGTGCTGAGAAGGCACCCCAGCACATGAACAAGGTACATGTATTCAAACTCCTGACGAGAGTGTTTGTCTCCTTGCTTATGAGCTCATTCTATTTTTTTTTTTTTTTTTTTTTTTGGGCAGGATGGGGGATTGAACTTGGGCCCTTGCACTTGCCAGGCAAATGCTTATTCTACTGAGCTATCTCCCCAGCCCATGAGCTCATTCTAGCTGGAAGCACTTCCTTCTCTGTCTCAAATTCATTCAAAAAAGTCATTCTCATCTTTGTGTGTTGGGCACCCCGTAATCCCAGCATTCTGGGAGCCTGAGGCACGAGGATCACGAGTTAGAACCCATCCTAAGCAATTTAGACTTTGTAGTTAAATAAAAAATTTTGAAAAGGCTGGGATATAGCTCAGTGTGAAGGTCCTGGGTTCCATTTCCAGTAGAACACAAGCAAAAAAGCTCTCCCTTTACAGAGAACAACAAGAGCATCCAACCAGGATATGTAATTAGCATCCCCAATGTCAAGCATCTTGTCGATCAATCTCCACAGCCAAGCTGCTGTCTGCGAGGACAACCCAACAATTCTAGCTCCCCGATGCCAGCTTCACTCCCAAACCAAACCAGCCACAGCGCGACCCTGGGTACCTTGGCCAGCTCGTCCTTTAACTTGTTGTACTGCTCCACATCAAAGCGCTGTTGCCAAGACTTCTTATGGAAGAAATGCAGAAACTGCCTACTCCTAGCTGCAGGGTAAGTACAATTCTAAAGACAGAGAAGAAATCAGTGAGTTTGGAAGAAGGCTCCTGTGGGCTGGGCTGCCCCTGCCCTGTTGGGAAAGCTGCCTGGGAGCACACCAGGCAGGTGGGCGGTGAGTGGGTAGATCTCCTCGGTGGGCAAATGTGTGCCCACATGGCCCTAGCACATAGTGTTCAGAGCTGGGGAAAGGATGACATGATGGATGTGCAATGGGAGGTACGGAGAACAAGGTCAGGGAAGTCTTGCTAAGGACCAGCCAGGGCTATGAAGGTGTGACTGTGCTGTAGGAACTTCACTGTATTTGTAAGTGGCAGCAGAGGGGACCAAGTCTGACAAGTTTATCCCCATGGAGGAACTGGTGTGCTCTCCTAATCCTTCCCTGTAAAGGCTGGCTGGAGTTTCTCTGAGATGTCTCACCAGCCTTTGGAGAAACAACCTACAAATGACACGTCTGCAGAAGCCCAGTCAGCAGCAACTCAGCCAGTAACAAGCTCTTGACTTGGGTAAGGAATTCCAGGCAAAGACATTTGTCCCGAGCAATCACTCACCTGCCGTGTGACTATGAAGTATGCAAAGAAGATCATGGAGTTTGTGAAGGTGAGGAAGCAGGTGACAGGCTCCATGAGGTCCCAGGAGTACACCCACCAGGTGAGCCAGGCCAGCGCGCCCCCCTGCGCAGACAGCAAGGCCAGCCCAGCCCACAGGAGCCTGCTGGTGCCAGCTTCCGCGTGAGCCTCAATCCTAGCTTTCACCTAGGGGAGGGAGAATATCTCAGTCAGTGCAGTCTGTTGTCCCAGCCCTCAGGAGGCCAAGGAGGAAGGGTTATTCGCTGCAAGTTCAAGGCCATCCTGGGCTACACAGTCATACCCTATTTCAAAACAAAATAAGAAAGTACCAGTGTATAAGTGCAGCAACTTAAGTGTGTGTGTGTGTGTGTGTGTGTGTGTGTGTGTGTGTTAAGCGAGAAGGAAAGGAGCCTTGGAGCAGTGTGCAGCTGCGTTACTCTAAAGAGGGTCAGGTGTATAGAAGAGCAAGTCATGGAGCATGCATGAGACCCATTCTCACATCATATCATGCCAAAGCTGTTTTACATAAGTTACATCTGCTCATGGAAAAGAAAAGCCTACTGCACAAGGGCACACCAGGAAGAAGTCGTCCTCCGGATGCTACCTGTCCAGACTCACCTCCTCAGGCCCAGCATTACTCTGGGGATTTTTCCTCTCCAGACCCCCTGGGACCCGTGTTTCACTCTTCAGAGCAAAAGAGGATGAATTTGCGCTGCAGCTACCAAGAGGCAGCGTGGTGCACTAGCAAGGAGAGGCCGCTAGTGAACAGCGGCCCAGTACGCACACAGACAGCAGCCAGCACGATTCAGAGGCCAGAGGCACCTCGGAGCGGAAGCTAGAGGGCTCCCGTTTTACAATGTTAATCCAAGTACATAGCAGTTTCTTATAGAGAAAGACAATTAAGATGTGGAAATCAATCCAGAAAAATTTAACAGAGTCCCTTCCTCTGCAGTGCTCCTGCCTCAGTCTCCCCAGTGCAGGGATTACAGTCCTGTGCCTCCATGCCCTGCTGAAGGCAAATTCTAATAGTGATCACCTCCTAAGGCTGAGGCAGGAGGCTTGCCTAAGGCCAGCTGAACTACATAGTGAAACCCTGTCTAAGGAAACCAAAAAATGGAATTCCTCAGAAACTTTCAATTCATATACAAAGATACACAAAAGGAGCTGGGGAGATGGCTCAGTAGAATAAGCACTTCCCTGGCAAGCACAAGGGCCTGAGTTCAAGTCCTTGGTTCCACCAAAAACAAAACAAAACAAAAAAATACTACCAACAAAGATACACATAGCTGGCAAGTGATGCAACCATTGATAAACTCTGATTCCATACAGATGTCCCTCTTCATGAAAGTTGACCTGATAGGTTGAGACTTTATGGAATATTCTGGAATATTCTGCTGTTTCTATTTGTTTTTGTTTTTAGTTTCTTGAACATTATTATTTTTTGCTTAGTCTGGGAAGTCTTTAAGTTCACTCTTTAACTTTATGTAACAGCACTATAGGATAAAATATGTGATTAAATGAAAAAAAAAAGATACACATAAACCCTACAATTTTTCCTAAACAAACAAAAATCCCACAAATCCAATTACAGACTCAAAGAATAGCTTTTTTCTTAAATAATTCCCCACCTCATCCTAAAATATCAGCTATTTTGTCTCCAGCTCTGATGATCTGAGATTTCTGTTTGTAGAACTGGGCAGAACAGGTGGTGAGGGCCAGCCAGGGCTTGGCTCAGGTCCCCCGCACAGCCGGCCTCGTGGCCAGCTTGTTCCTCTGGAGATGTGACGGGCTCTGGACAGAATGAGCCTGGACAGGTGCTCAGGACGCTGCCTCCACCACAGGGTGCACCTAGGTCTGATGCATGGGGATGACGTGAAGCCCTCACCTGCTCCAGGGGTTGCAGCTGTGCCTGCAGGTGGTTGATCCTCACTAGCAAGTGGCGCTCGGTCTCCTTCTGAAACTCCCCCAGGTACAGGATGGCAAACAGCCTGTGCACCAAGGAGCGTACCTGTTCCATCTCTGTGGCATGCTTCCTGCTGCGTTTCTCTGAGAATAAACAAGGGAAAGCAAGGAAGTCATTCTCTTTCCTCCATGCACATCTGGTGGCGGTGGTGGCAGGGGTGGTGGTGGCACAGGCCTGTAATCTCAGCACTTGGGAGGCTGAGGCAGGAGGATCACTGTAAGGTGAAAGCCAGTGCAGGCTACATGGTAAGACCCTGTCTCCAAAAATCAAAAACAACAAAATGTGTAGGAAGAGTCAGGGGAACATCCATTTAACAGAATGTGGGTGAGAACCTCAATTTACCTTGTCACAGGTGAGTGTGAGGGCCACTCTTAGACCCAAGTGCATCTTGGAGCCCTCTCCCCCACAGCTACTTCCGCAGGCATGGGCAATAAACTGGTACACAGCCAGGGAAAGAAGGTAAAACCCACTTGAAAAGCTGCTTTCATCAAGAGAACCACAGGGAATAAAGCACAGGTCAGAAGGCAATGCATAGGCACACTTGGGAAAAGGGCGTGTAGAGGACCAGTACTTGTCACCCCAGATCCTGTCACTGTAGCATAAGGCTTGTTCTGAGATGAAGGCAGCTCAGGAGGAGCTCTCTGGTCCCCTCACCTGAAGGCAGGACATACATTTTTCTGGTCTCCTCTCACCCTTCACCATAGACGAGAGCTGAGTGTGGTCTCTGGGGATAGTTCAGGCCCCTGCCAGTCTAGAGACGTCCCTAAATCTGTGCGGCACATTTTCCCAGCTTTGATCTGTCTTCCCAGTTCACTTTCCCTAGTAACTCCTTTTTGTCTGTCTTGCCACTTCTTTGAAAATATGTGTTCTGGACTGAAGATGGTTATACACACAGTTCTGAGCAGCCTCTTTGATAATCAGTCCCATCCTAAATGTCTTTCAGTAAGTACGGGTGTCTCCATTAATAAACTCCCATTTGTTTCTGCCAGCCCACGTCCTGCCTCGAGGGCCCTGCCAGGTGTGCAGGACAAAAGTAAAACTTTGCTCCTCCCCTGTGTGCTGGCCAGTCTCACACAGTGTGTCTGTAGACACTTTACTGAGGACCAAGCAGGTTCAGAGGCTCTGTAAGGAGAACCTGGGGGACCCCGGCAAGTACAGCACCCTGACTCAGCGGGGGCAGCCTCCTAGATCCAGCCCAGCCCGTGGGTTCCCCCATGCCAGGTGTCCTGGTCTCCATCTCTCTCTGCTGTCTTCAGTTCTTTAGGACTTTGCTGTGTTCTCAGCTCTGGCCACATCTTGCTAGAGCTCTGAAGGAGAGAAGTAGGGGCTCCCTGCAAGCTGCCGAGATCCCGAGTCAGGATCCTTTGTGACCATGAAAACGAGGGCTCAATTCCCAGAACCACAAAGGAGGTAAAAGCATGCTTAAAAGGTCTTCTTACATATGGAGGAAGGGTACTGATGGGTGTGCTTTGTCCAACGCAGCAGAGGATAGCAAAGAGAACCAGATCTGACACTCAAGTGGCAGAGAATTTTTTTTCTTTCTTTCCTTGCTTCTTTTTCATGGTACTGGGCATGAAGCTCAAGGTCTGGAGCATGCTGGGTAGACACTCTACCACTGAGCTATGTCATTGGCCAGGGACTGGTCTTATTTATTTAATTATTTAGTCTTATTGAGACAAGGTTGCCATGCAGTTCAGGTGACCTTGAGCTCACTTTGTAGCACAGGCTGGCTTGATCTTGGATCTTCCTGCCTCAGCCTCCTTAGTGTGGAGATTACTGGCCTGTAGCACCATCGTGTCAGGCCAAGTTTTATGAGTAACTTGCAATAGAGAAGATCTGGTGTGGAGTGAACTAAACTCAGTTTTGATTTATGGGAGACAGAAGAAAGCAGCTATTTATTTATTTATTTATTTATTTTTGTCTTTTTGAGACAGGGTCTCACTATGCAGTTCAGGCTGGCCTCGAGCTCACTTTGTAGCTCAGGCTGGTCTCGAACTCGCAACAATCCTCCTGTCTCAGCCTCCCGAGTGCTGAATTTAGGACACGGTCTACAGGGTGTACAGGGTTCCAAGTGCTGGGATTACAGGCACATGCCACCTCGCCCAGCTCAACTGCTGTCTCTGCACAACCCTGAGGCTAGGCCAGCGCTACAGCCCCGGATCAAACCACTGGGCTGCGGTGCTCTGCCAAGCAGGCGCTTTAGTCCGCTGAGCTTTCTGGGCGGCCCATAGCAGCTGTTTTAAAGGACAGAGAGGGAATTGGGTGGAGAAAGAGTGCAGGCTTTGGCTGACAAACTCAATTCCGACAGCATGGAGATTTCAGAGGGACTTGGGGCGGGGGTAGGGGGTGGGGGACCTGAACTTCCACAGCGCAGCACGCGGGCGCCAGGAGGACGGGTGCGTGTGTGCGCATGCTCCAGCGCACTACGCTTAGAGCCCGCTGTTTCTCCGGGCCCAGATGGAGGCCTTGTCAAGCACAGCAGGCCTGTTGGAGAACAGGCCAGGACGGAGTTCCTTGCTCTGTCTACGCTCAATCACCAGGGCCCCTGGCTACGCTCATTCACAGTACCACTCTTGATCTGTCAATCACAGAAACTCCCATCCTGGCCCCGCACCTGGGACCAAGGAAAAAGCGTTGTCTTAAGTTCTTCCAGTGCAAAAAGCAAGCGGGTTTTTGATTGGTTGGCCTATATGACATCATCAAAAGATACCCAAAAGATGGCTGCCACCTCTTTGCCAATGAGCTCTCTCAAGCACTCTCATCCTGAAGCATGTCCTCTTCTTACCGTTAATAAATGTAAAACTTCATTACCATAGGAAAAACATTTACATGCTATAGAATTTATAAGTACTTAAATGTTTAACTGATAGGATGTTTGTGGTATCTCACAGCTGTTGGTTCCTTTTTTTTTTTTTTTTTGTCTTTTTTTTGAGACAGGGTCTCACTATGCAGTTCAGGCTGGCCTTAAGCTCACTTTGTAGCTCAGGCTGGTCTCGAACTCACAACAATCCTCCTGCCTCAGCCTCCCGAGTGCTGGGATTACAGGCATGCGCCACCACGCCCGGCTGTTGGTTCCTTTTATATCTGGCTCCCACATGGATTTCATTTTCATATCCTGCATTTTTAAATCCAAATTTGTAATGTTTTAGGAAAAGGTTTAATTTTTTAAGCTCCAAACATATAATTTGTTTTTGGAGACAAGATCTCACCATGTAGTTCAGGCTGGCCATCCACTCCCAGAGATCCTGCCTCAGCCTCCTCAGGGCTGGAATTACAGGGGTGGGCCACCATGCCTGGCCAAATTTACAATTTGATAGGTTTCACTTTCTATATTATGTATCCTCTGCCACTCACACCTACATAGCCCTGTTCATTTACACCATGAGCCTGGATAGGTGACTCTCAGCAGTCTGTTACTTAACTGGCAATACTGGGGACATCAGCATTGGCCCTGGAGCTGAGTTCCATAACCTTCCAGCCAGGGAGAAGAAGCTCAGGATAAGCTGTGAAGGACATACGCAGACTCCTGTAGACCTAATGCTTACCTAAGGCTTGGGGCGAGAAGCTCATACTACTAATCTTAGAATAATCTGACAGGGACATTAAAACAACTGTGTGTAAATTAGAAAAGTTTCTTGAGACATAAATTCTCAAGTAATGAAAACAAAGATGGAAACTAAGAAAGAACCAAAATGAGTTGCTAAAATAAAAAGTACTATAACAGAAATAAAAATGCCTGTTTTTTTCCTGTGTGAGGTACAGGGGATTGAACCCAGGGAGCACTGAACATTTTATTTTATTTCATTTTGAGATAAAGTCTCACAATATTGCCCTAGCTGAGTTTGAACTTGTAATCTGATGGCTCTGTGCCCATGCAGCAAGCTACCTTGTTGTCATAGTGAAAAATGCATGCCTCGGCGGTCCCAGAAACAACAACGGCTACCTGCTCCTAGACTGTCTTCTGTTTCCTCACTCTGGGCTACTGGAACTTCGCCTTTTGATTTTTGCACGCCAACCCTCCCTTCTGCTCATGCTGTGTCACTGTACCAAACCATGTAAACTCCACCGCTAGCTCAATCCCACAAAAGCTCCAACCTCTGGGCCTCAGAGATAGCTCAGCATTCTAAACCAGGTGTGATGAGACAGCAATTAAGACTGGGTGTGGTGGCGCAGGCCTATAATCCCTACTCTGGTGAGGCTGAAACAAGATCACTTCGAATCCAAGCTGCATAGTGAGACCTTGTACCAAATAAATAAATAAGCTCCGACTTCTGTCTCTTTCACTTATTTCTCTTTTGAGCTAGATAAAGGAATCTTACATAATCGTCCTGCCTCAGCCTCCCAAGTAGCTGCCATTTTGAGCATGCACTACCATGCCCAGCTTGAAAAATGTCTTTGATAGGTTCCTCTGTGGACTAGACCCTGAGAAGGAAGGGGTCAGTGTACTTGAGGATATGTCAATGAAGTATTTCCCAAACTGAAAATTGAAATAAAAAAAGAATGGAAAAAAACTAAGAGAATGGGTAATCACATGTAACATAAATGCCAAATGGGAAGAGAAGCAGAGTTTGAAGTAATGATAACTGAGAATTTTCCAAGTGTGCTGGTAATCATTAAAACTGATCCAAGTTGAGTATCTCTTATCTAAAATGCTTGGTAGGAAGTCAGGTGAGGTCATGCACACCTATACTTCCAGCACCCAGGAGGCTGAGGCAGGAAGATCACAGTTAATCTTGAGGCCAGCTTGGGCTACATAGTTTAAGATAAGCCTGGACTATATAGTGACCTTGTCTCAAAAAAACTTAACCAAGCCCAACAACTCAAAGTACTTGGGAAAAGGAGTGTTTCAAAAATTTAGGAAACCTTTTTTGGATTTTGGAATATTTAAACATTCTTAAGGGCTGTCAAACTCTGGACCTCACTCATGCCAGGAAAGTGTTCAAACACTGAGCTGCTCCCCAGCTCCTACACAATATTATTGTTTACCTGTATTTTGAATGCAATCTGCTGTGGGAGACCTGTGTGGTATTTCTACTGAGTCACTTCAGCACTCTGAAAGTTGTTAGAACATGCTAGAGCTGAAGTTTCCATACTAAGGACATTCATTCTATAGCTTGAAATCAAAAGGAAACCTCTCTAAAACATTCCTAGCTTGACATGTAAGGGGCTTCAAAGCCCTCATTCTGTCCTAGCAGTAAATAAGTAACACAACAAACTGAAAACCATCTGCACAAGAACTGTGGTCCCAGGGCAAACCATGGTCCCCAAACCTGAAGGGGAGGCTTGGAGGGTCACAGTCTGCAGCAGCAGAAGGCTGTGAGGGCTGTGTCTCTGGGCTGAACACTGGACTAGAGCTGAGATTTCTGGCCACACCAAGGTTTGTGTCCAGGTCAGAACTGTGAATTTTCCTCATAGAAACTCTACCAGCTTCTGATAAAAACTCAGAGGAAACGTCACTCCTGCAAACTGCAGGGGGAAAGCTGCAGCTTCAAAACATCCAGTATAAATAAAGAGCAAAATAAAAGACAAAGGGCAATGGGAAGCCCAGGCTTTGACAGATGGGCAGGCAACTAATAGATGGCGCGGCACAGGGTGGGGGAGGGGGGAAGAATGACTATGCGCTAGGTGCATGGGCCAGCTCCCCCCACCCCCAGTGGCTGCACTGTTATGGGCCACACACTGATCAAAAAGAGGAAGAGAAGAGGAGGGACAAGAGGAAGAAGAGGAGGAAGGAGAGGAAACAGGCCTGCATTGCTCCCCTGGGAAGCCCCCCACAGGGAAAGACGACTGTTAATATGGTTGGACAGCTGGGCTTCTTACCCGGCTCAGGACACTGCACGACATAGGCTATTTCATTGATGACAAGTTTAAATTCTTTCATTAGCAAAACATCCATCAAGGTTGAAGCTGGAATCTCACTGCCATCTGAAAGAGAAAATGTGCTATGAAATCTCCGCTTTACAATAGTAAGAAGCATTTGCTTTGAGGGCAGCCTCTCAAACTCCATCTCCAGCATCACTGAGGGCCTCCTTCCTGGCCGCCCTACCTGCCATGCCATGGGCCAGCAAGACAGCAGGGCTCTCAGCCACTCCAACAGCTGGACGAGAAGCCTTAATGTGCCTGGTGACCCTGTATGTACAAGGTCGCACACAGCTGCAGTGCAGTGGGAGCTCCTCCCAGGGCAGCAGGGACCTGGGGTGCCCAGCTTGATTGCACCACAGCCATCTTGGGTCGTGCTCCTCAGGGATGCCCCAGAGGACCCTGCTTGATGATCCCCATGTAACCTCCCAGACCACTATAAGCAGACAGAACAGATGGAATACACAGCCTGGCACCCTGGGTCCTGCCATGTTCGTGACCAACATGTACCTCACCTCTTACAGTTAGGTTGAGATGCTCAATCTGGCATGGACAAGGTCACTTTTATCCTGATCATTATAAAAGCCTTCTCCTCCTGACCTGAATTGCAGGAGCTGTGATTTGCTACCACCCAAAACATAGGGCTGTAGAAGTGGTGATAAACTGTGTGTGGTGCCAGCTTGGGTCTGACTCCTGCTTCATCCCCACGTTCTCATCCACTGGGACAGAGCCCACGGGGCAACACTGGGCTGCCTGGGTCTCCGCACTGGTCCTTGGCCTGTTCTTCCTTCCTCTGAGCTTGGCAACACAAGAGCCTGCTGGCTACTTTTCACTTGCATCCAAGTGCCTGACTGTCCCATGAATGCATACGGTACAGGCATTTTTACAAGCATGTCTTTTTCTTATTCTTAGTCACTGGAGGCAACTGATTTGCACTAGCTAAAACTGCCACTACCCGGTGCACGCCCTCCTCCCTCTCTCCCCCTTCGCGGGGGGGGGGGAGGGGGGAGGGGGCGGGGTGCCTGTATGAGAAGAAAAAGACCTCAAGAAAGCAGCGGAAGGAAGGCAAGAACAGAATGAAGAAAGTCAGGGCACCGCAAAGGCCAACATTGGTGCTGGCAAAAAGAAATGAAGTGGCAGTGAGCTGGAGATTGGAGAACAGCCAGAGGAGTAGATTCTGCAGTGCCTGTCCGCAGTGACTGCGACTTAAACCTTCAAAAAATAAAAAATAAAACTGCCACTACCACACTCGTCTCAGAAAGTGCAAGAATGATGGGTGAGCCGGGCGTGGTGGCGCATACCTGTAATCCCAGCACTTGGGAGGCTGAGGCAGGAGAATTGTTGTGAGTTCGAGACCAGCCTGAGCTACAAAGTGAGCTTAAGGTCAGCCTGAACTGCATAGTGAGACCCTGTCTCAAAAAGACAAAAAAAAAAAAAAAAAAAGAATGATGGGTGAAGTGTGAAGGGGAGTCATAACAATGTGTTTTTTACTGCAATAATTTTTTTAAAAATTTAAAAATACATTTTATTCATTGTATACTTTCCTTCCCCTGATTTTATTTATTATTAGTCCACGTGTGCAATACTAATGTTTATGCCCCCTGTGTGGAGGCAGTGCAAGTACAGAACACATTTTCTTTCCTTTTCTCATTCCCTTTCCTGTGGAGGACCACATGAAGAGCTGTTCTTAAAAGAAGAGCGATTGTCTTCATTTTGGCTGAGCCCCAGATCCCCAAACATTAGATACTATCTTGACAGCATAATGCAACTTACTTTCTCTGGATATGGTAGAGGTAAATGTAGGCCTCCTACCTAGCTCAGCTCACAGTACTCACCTACTTCCACACTTCTCATTCCTCCTCAAGCCACTCCTCCACTGAATAAAACCCAGGTGCCTCTCTGGGTCAGGCTCTTTGTTTCAAAAAGCCATTTTCATGGCTAGACTTAGGGCCCCTTGGCTCCCCAATAATTATAAATATGATTTAGTGTCTTTACTTTTACTGTGGGTTGCACTGGGAGGGATAGATTAGAATTAACTTGGTGGGATTCCCATAACGTATCCTTGGGATTACAAATATTAACTTCTTGGACTAAGACAAGAACCTGGAAGGGTCTCCTACACTTTCCCTCCGTGCCCTCCACCTCACTCTCTATCAAAGTCTTTCTCTCGTCTTCCTACTTCTTATTAACTTGTGTTTCGCTCATTATTCATTATGTAGGTTTTTATACAAGAGGAACCGTGCAATAGTTAAGGTAACGTGTGAGACTTATTTCAGTTAATTTTACGGTCTTACAATGCATCCATTTTGTACAAGTGACTCAAGTCTGTCCTTTATGGCTGAGTGGTGCTACATCACCTGTTTATCCAGTGAAGGACATGCGGTTGCTTCCGTGGGTGCGCATGTGTCACTATGACATGATGTCATCAGCTCTTTCAGGAATATATTTAGAATAGCAGTAACTGGGTCAAATGGGACTTTTAGCTTTTTGAGAAATCTACAGACTGATATCCATTGTGATTGCACTACCTTATTCCCAGCAAAACCTGTAGAAGGGTTCCTTTCTCCCCACAGCCTTATTATTTGATTTCTTGGTGAGGGCCATTCTCTCTGGAGTGAGATACGATCTCAGTGTTGTTTGAATTTGCATTCCTCTAATGACCAGTGATGCTGAGCATTTCATCACACATTTATCAGCTATTAGGGTCTATTAGATCTTTTATTTTAGGGTGTCTAATATTTTTGGAGTTTTAGATATGAGTCCTTTGTCTGAGGAATAGCTGACAAATTTTTTCCCATTCTGTAGGTTTTCTTTTTTACTTCTGCTGTGCAGAAGCTTTTCATCCTGTTTGTTGATTCTTGGAACTATTTCCTGTGCAGCTGGAGTTCTGTTCAGAATACCCTTGCTTAGGCCCATGACTTCAAGCGTTTTACCTGTTTCACCTTCCAGAAGATTCAATGGTTTTGTTTCAACATGTAGTTCTTTGATCCTTTTTAGTTTTAGTTTAGTACTACACAGTGAGATACGGGTCCGGCTCTAATCTTCTGCATGTGGATAGCCAATTTTCTCAGCTCCATATACTGAAGAGGTTGCTTTTCCCCCAGAGTGTATTTTAGGCCCCTTTGTCAAAGATCAGCTAGCTGAACATGCCCAGGGCTGTTTCTGTGTCTTTTATTCTGCTCCACTGATCCTCGGGTCTATTTTGTGCCAGTGCCAAGCTGTTTTTAATCACAGTATCTTTGTAATATAACTTCAAGTCCAGGGCTGTGATGCCTGCTGCCTTGGTCTTCTTTTTCAGGATCAATTTTGCTATGCTGTTTCCATGTGAATTTGATGGTTGTTTTCTCCAGTTCTGTGCAGAGTGCTGTTGGTATCTGATTGGAGTTGCTTTAGCTCTGCATATCAGTATTAGAAGAGTGGCCATTTAAGAAAAAAAAATTATTTATTTGTTTGTTACAGGATCTGGCTACACAGCTCAGATTCATAGTGTTCCCTCTATCTCAGCCTCCTCAGCACCGGGATTACAGGTGTGCACCACACCAGGTGTCCATGGCTGGCACAGAATGTGGTACCGAGGATTGAGCCCATGTTCTTATGCTTGCCAGGCAGGTGCTTAGGCAAGATAAGCCTAAGGCTGAGATATCTCCCCAGCCAGTGTGGCCATCTTAACTGTGTTCATTTTACCTACTTAGGGGAAGGGGTATTGTTCCACTTTCTAATGTTCTCTTCCCTTCTTCAGTGTACTGCAGTTTTGACTGCAGAGGTCTTTCACTTCCTTAGGCGAATTCTTTAGTGTTTAACTTTTCTTGGTGCTATTGTGAATGGAATGTTTTTCCTAATTTCTTTCTCCGTGGGCCACATTTTCTGTATCTGATGACTCTTAGCTCTAGACCCAGCAGATGTTTTTCTAACTGCTACCTGTCCTTGCTGATGGTAGAAGAAACCTGCCCCAGACCTGTTCCTTTTTCTCACTGGCTTCTGTAACTGCTCCATAAACACTTACTTCAGAGATCCACTCAGTCTCAAGAGGTTGGCTTGCACACTAGGATTGTTTCAGGAAAAAAAAAATTGCCTTCAAATTTTTAATGTTAATGTGCTTGGCTTAGTTTCTCACATAGCCTGGTTTTGTTCCTTTTTTTTTTTTTTTTAATGAAACTTTGACATGATTCGATGATGAGAAAGAAAACTGGCTGAACAACAAGCAGAAATGGGCCCAGGCCTCTCTGCCATCATCTCTCCTGTCTATCCATATGGGATAGTGTGGACTGCAGTATAGGAAGGGTCTGGGTCTGTCTTCTTCCTGCCAGGGGTTTGGTCAGCTGCAGTGGGCCATGGCCACAGGAAGGCCTGGTGTCTGCTGGCTGCTGGTTCTAGGCTTCCTTTGTCATAGACAGAGCCACTCCAGTCTGCACCTGGCCTCTTCCTAGACACTGGTTTTTCAGGGTGAGATCATTTTCTCAAGAATTGCTAAATAATTCAACCCACACAACAGGCAAAACTGAGACAAGCTCAGTGCATGGTAGGCAAGCCCAAATGCACACAGGGAAATTCTACCCACAGAATCGCTTACGAAAACATCTGCAAGCCTAATTGGTATTGCTGGCTTTCCAAGTGCCATTCAAAAATTCACTGAAGTGACTTCAGATCAGCCTCTAAGGTTGTAACAGAAAGGAGTCACCTGAATTCTACAAATGTATGAACAGCAGGAATTGACATGAAACTACATAGACATTGTGAGGTACTAATGATAGAAATTTTCATGTATTCTTCAGCAAGACTCCATTTAAGTCAAATAAGCATTTCAAGCAGCCCAAAAAGCTACTTTTCTCTAAATGTCCCTATTACTTTCTACAGTTTATTTCTTTGTGTTTTCTTTTTGGTTTGTTTTGCTTTTGGAGACAGGGTCTCCCCAGGTAGTCCAGGCTGGCTTTGAACTTACTATGTAAACTAGGTTGGCCTCACAATTGGAGCAATCCTCTCGACTCAGCCTCCTGAGTGCAAGGATTACAGACATGCAGGTGCCTGACTGTGCTGTTTTCAAAGTTATTTTGTTTTTGACAACAACACAGTAAACACTGATCATGATTTTTCGCTTGCTTATTTCATGCACTCAGTGAATACCGAGCACTACAGCAGCCCAATGCTCATCTCAAGCCCACGTGAGTTCCGGGCATGCTTCTGTCTGTCCTTGGAGCTAGGAAGCCAGGCCCAGACACCGAAAGGCTGGCCCAGACCCAGCACAATGCCTTCCCCTGGGTGACAGCTGTCTGATTCATGATGAGGTACAGGTGGGAAGCCCCTGGGGACCACAGGCTTATGCACTCCGTGCTCTGACTCCTGTATCAGAGGGAAGGCTTCCATCAGTTAAACATAAAAGTCCTTCCAGCAGAGAGCCACCAAGCCTGTCCCATCTGCACCCTGACTTCCTGGGCACAGCTGCTGAAGTACCTACACTTACACTGAGCCCATCTGACTGCTTTCCTTCATTCAGTGGAGCTAGTATTTCACAATCACACTGATGCGTACCACAAGTTCTTGGTGGAGGACAGCCAGCTACTTCTTACACAGTGTATTACAGAAAGCAATTCCTTTTAGAAAAAAAAGGTCAAGAAGCAGCAGCCTTTGGACAAAGTTGTAAACACATGCAGCGTGCACACACAAACACACACACACACACACACACACACACACACACACACACTCATACCTGCTGTGAAGATGGCCGCAGTTTTCACACCTTTGTCTTCACGATATAGGTCCTGAAGGAAGGACCCAACGGTGGACAACATTGGTTTGACTACGAAACGACAACGCTCTTTTCTGGATGGCAAAGTGAGTGTTATCAAGGGAAGGCCATGTCTATAATTCACTGTTACTTCTGTTAAGAAAAAAAAAAAAAAAGGATGGAAGTAATTTTCTCAAAACACTTTATGAATTCTAAAAGGAACACTTAAATACAGAGTCCTAAGTGCTCCAAATGCCTACACTACTCTGCCTCGGTGTACTGGGCCTGTGTTCTGGTGCAAGTTCCCGTGGGCCCAGCCGGGGGAACATTTCACCACGACCTGTGCCACGCGGCAGCGTGATGATCTTCCCAGTGTCTAAGGTTTATCTATCTTTTTTTTTTTGCAGAACTGGGGATTGAACTCAGGCCCTTGCACTTGCTAGGGAAGTGCTTATTCCACTGAGCCATCTCTCTGGCCCTCTAAGGTTTATCTACAAGAGCAAAGCTCACCATCAGAGGGCATCATGGTGCTGGAGAGATGTGCTGGAGGGTGACTCAGGTGTCCATATAGCATCACACACCAAACCTGTGAAAGAGATGAATTATTTTACTTAAGAGTGGGAAAGCTATAATGTATTTTATTTTATTGAGAAACAAATAGCAGTGAGATAGTATCAAAACTGATTAATGGGACAGTTTCAATAATTAATACATTGTACATTGTTATCTTCTTAGTGGTTATCCATAGAACAAGAAGCAGACACAATATCCTGTGCAAACACTATTTAGTATAAATCTTGTTACTCACTGAATTAAGTGAAAGTAGCTAGCTGTATATCTATCCTAACTATTCTGCATATACAGATACAAAATGGTCCTTCCTTTGTGTCCCCTTCTTTTGTTAAGTCCTGTTAGAAATGGATATTCCACTGGCATCTAACTACTATAGGTACATGAATTCAGCAAAACAATCCAACACAGTCCAGCAGTCCATAATGGTAGTAACTTATCCACAGAAGTTGTTGACTTGAGCCTTTCACAGCTCTGCATATTAATATGTTTTTATATACCTCACTTTTACACTTTTCTGATGGATGGTTAAGACCAAGATAAAGCAAGACCTATATAAAAAGAAATGTAACTTTTGTATCTGGTAAGGTCAGTCAAGTACCCTCAGTGTTTATCCTGTAACTCTGTACCACAGTTTGAAATCCTTTGTCAGTGTCAGCCATGTGGATGAGTCATGGCCATTGTTTGACCAATTTGCTCTCTGTGAAAGCCTGACAGAATGTTTTCTTTCCATGTGACTCTTCTTAGGCACACTCTATGTCATCGAACATGTTGCTCTGTGGCCCATTAATCTCCTTGATCAGAAAACTTGGGACACAACTGAGTTACATGATGTTACAGTATAGGTTCTTCTATGTCCTGAGTCTTCACTGAACTTGAAAGGCTATAGTCAAAATGTTGGCTGTCCTTACAGCCCTTCTATTTCTCTAATTTTTGGTCTCCAAACTTAGGTTGTTAACCCTCCAGAAGAGAAGCTTATTATTACCTTGCAACATATGTAGTTGGGTTCAACTTCATTATCTGTCTGAATATCAAACATCTTAGGCATAGCATGGAACAAGTATTTTCCATCAATTATTGATATGTTAAACATTAAGTCTCTATAGAATATGGAAATAAAATTTTAAAAAATGAAAAATATTTAAATAATATGAATAAAAAATTACATATTTTTACACAGAAATTTAGAAATCTAACCATATACAGCCTTGTAACAGGACAGTCCTGTGACATTCTTTTTCTTTTTCTTGTGTCCTTTTTTCAAAAGTAAAAAACTTTTACTTGAGAGACAGTATGGTAATAATTGGTATGTCATGACAAGAAGTACGTATTTAGAAGATCAGAATGACAGCATTCCAAGCGTAACCCTTCTATTACACATTGCAATCTTCAGTGCAGTTGCTTGGTTCACAGGTATCAGCATGTATTGTTAGTAAGGATGAGAGCCCTACCAATTAACTGCTAGTTTCAAAAACCTGCTGATGTTTCTCAGGATCATTGCCTTGCCCATCTTGTGCGTATAAATATAGGGCTTTGTCCCTGTCCTGTTTCCCAGCTTTTCTCCTTGCTCTCTCCTCATTGTCGAATCCTCAAGTTCTTGCTTTCCTTTTAATTGTGTTATACCTTTCTATTTGTATTTCTTCTTTTGAGTTCTTAAAGTAGAAGACTATATGATATTTACACATGTGAATCTGGTTTATTTCACTTATGAGAATATCTTCAAATGACATCCATTTAAATATAAATGCTTCAAGTTTATCATTCTTTATAGCTGAGTAATATTCCATTGTATAAAAATACCACATCTTTTTCAACCATTCCTCATGTGACAGACGTCTTGGTTGTTTCCAAGATTTGGCTATCACAAATTGTCCTGCTATAAACATAGGTACACATATGTCACTATGATATGACATTTTCAGTTCCTCCAGGAAAGTTCCCAGTAAGAGGATAGCTGGCTTGAATGATATTTCCAGTCCTAGTTTTTTAAGGACTCTCCACACTGATTTCCATAATGTTGTACCAGTCTACATTCCCACCAGCAGGGGAGAAGGGTTCCCTTTTCCCCACATCGTCTCCAACATTTGTTGTTGGTTGATTTCTTTATGATAACCATTCTTTCTGGGGTTAGATGGTATTCAGTGTTGTTTTAACTTACATTTCATGCATGGCTAGTGATATGGAGCATTTTTTCATATATTTATTAGGTCCTTTAATTTTGTCCTCTAAGAAGTATGTGTTCATCTCAGATGCCCATTTCTGGATTACGTCTTTAAATTTAGGGGCCCTAATGTTTTTTTCCTTGCCCTCTCCTCGTTCTTTATAAATTCTAGAGAGCAGACTTTTGTCTGAGTGCTTATGAGCTAGGATCTTTTTGAAATTTGTGAGTTGTCTTTTCACTTTGTTGGTAATTCCTTTTGATGTGCAAAAACATCTCAATAAGAGGAGGTCCCAATTGTTAATTCTTTCAAGTATTACCTGTGCTATTTGATTTTGGTTCATGAACTCGGAAAGCTATAATACAGAAGATTTCTTTTAACCTTATGTGACAAGCACAATAACAATTCATTTTCTCACATATATGATATGATTTTAAAAAATACAGCAAATAGTAAATTTTAAAAACATTATTAAGGTAAAGGACACACTTCCATGTGCCTCCTTCAGAATGCTTCCCCCCGCTGCCTTGAACCCACTCATCTGTCCTTCTCAGGACCTTCTGCAGCAGCTTTGGACACTCTGTTTCCTGGGGGTCTTTAGTCGCACTGCTATGGTTGCTTTAATGTCCTGACCTGATTCACTTTGCTTTCCTGGTCATTTTGAATGTGAGAAAGAGCCAGCATTTTCACAATGCCAGATCCAGTAAATAAAGCAGATATGAACACAGTATCATGTTTTTATTCACGGAAATTTCCACAAATATCTGAGCCATGAGAGTGATCTAAAAACAATGAATGAGGGCCAGGGAGATAGTCTGGTGGTCTCAGCGCCTGCCTGGAAAAGTGCAAGAATCTGGGTTTCATCCCTTGTATTTCATGTCATGCCAGCCCCATGCTGTGCCAGCCACTGAAACTGGGCATAGTGGTGCACACCTGTAACCCCAGTGCTGGCGAAGCTGAGACAGGCGGATCACTATGAAACTGAGCTGTATAGTGAGATCCTGTACCAAATAAATAAATAAATCTTTTATTAAAAATGAATGTTTAAAAATTTGGATTTCCAGGAAGATGGTAAAGCGGTGAGCAGCAGAGAAAGAACATCTTTAAGATTTGGTGTCCAGATGCTGGAATATAGCAATGGGAGGAAGAGAAGAAGAGGCAAGTGGGTCCCTGGGACTGGGGGCATCTGAAGCAATGATTAAAGCCCATAGGGAGAACAAAATGAGGCTTCAAGGAAAAAGAAAGATGTGGCAGGGGGTGCTCCCTTCCTGAGTTCAGACTCACTGTGTGGGAGGGGTGGCTACAGCCTGCAGGAGCACAGTGACCACTGGGGACCCCAGAGGCCACCATGGAGAAATGCACTAGTGGATGGAACAGTGGACACAGCAGACTGCACTGGCTGATGAGATGTCCCCCAGGAGAGAACAATTTGCTAGTAGCTATCTTGAAGAGAGGCCAACTGGCCTCAGAATTTAGAACAGCTGTGGGCTGGCTCTACCTACTGGTTCCCAGTGACAGGGTCAGGGAAGGCACTCAGACTGCTGCACGCTGAGCAAATAGGTCCCAGCCTCACAGCCAGAAATCAGTCTAAACCTTAGCAGAGCTAAAGGTGTAGGCTCATTGTGATTATGCCTACCCCATCATAAAGCTACAGCTGACTTGCTGGGATTAACCAACTCAGATCTAGACTCCGCCCACATTGTCCACCAGTAACGGCAGAGACAAGCCTTCGAGTGGACATTCTTTTCTTTCTTTTTACTCTTTTCCTGGTTTTCTTAATAAGTTTGCTCTTGTTTTTATGAGTATAAAGATGGATTCTAGGGGGTTTTTTGTTCCATTCACTTCCCGCTTATTGTCTTTCCCTTCTGTCCTCTTCACTAGTTCCCCAAAGTTTGTATGATTTTCCTTTGTTTCCCTTCCTTTCTTATAATCTCTTCCTCTTCTTCTATTTCTCTATTTCCTCATAACTGCCTTTAAATTTTCTTCTTCTTCTTCTTCTTCTTCTTCTTCTTCCTCTTCTTCCTCTCCTCCTCCTCCTCCTCTTCTTCCTCTTCCTCCCCCCTCCCCCTCCCCCCCTCATCTTCCTCCTTCTTCTTTTTTCCTTTGGCAGAACCAGGGATTGAACTCAGGCCCTTGCACTTGCCAGGAAAGTGCTTAGTTTACTGAGCTATCTTTCCAGCCCCTAAATTTTCTTCTCTCTGAGTAAAATTGCCATATTGAGGGTTTATTTGCTGCATACTATTTTCTGACTCATTTTGGGTTTTGTTATAAGACAATATAATAATTACCTCAGTTCTAGGCTGCTTGATTCTACTTGTCATTGCTTATTGCACCACTTTAACCAAGCTGACATAATTGCTCTAATCACTTATTCTGCCTGATATGCCAAGACTGAGAATGCCTGAGGGGAATAAACAATTCATGCCAGTTCCAAAGAACCAGGGGCTGGGCCAAGTAGACAGCAGCTTTCGAAAAGGTAGGCTCTTGTAACAGACTAAAAACTCAAAGGCAGATACATTTGGAATAAATGGAAGACATTTTTGAAAAGTTTTCATTTCTTAAGAGTTCTAAATACTAGAAATAAAGGTACTTGCTATAGAAAATTGTTAAGCATCGGCCCAGGAATTAAACTAAAAAAATACAAAATGAGCAAGATAGACTTCCAGCTCACCAAAGGCAAACCTGCAGAACAAGAAATGTAACTTTTGCATCTGCCAAGGTCAGTCAAACCCCTCAGGATTTATCCTGAAACCCTGCACAGCACTTTGTAGATCCCTTGTCAGTGTCAGCCATGTGGATGAGTCATGGCCATTGTTTGACCAATTTGCTCTCTGTGAAAGCCTGAGAGAATGTTTTCTCTCCATGTGACTCTTCTTAGGCACACTCTATATCGTCAATCACTTTCCTCTGTGGCCCCATAATCTCCCTGATCAGAAAATTTGGGACACCACTTGAGTTATAGGATGTTACAGTACAGGTTCTCTTATGTCCTGAGTCCTCATTGACCTTGAAGGGCTAGGGCCAAAATGTTGGCTATCCTTGTAGCTCTTCTTTTTCTCTAATTTTCTGGTCTGCAAACTTAAGCTGTTAACCCTCCAGAATAGAAACTTAATGATATTATTACTCTAAAAATAGGCTGTTGAACATAACATCAGTATTTGTCTGAATATCAAACACCTTAGACATAACATGGAATAGGTTTTCCATCAATCATTGATATGCTAAACCATAAATCCATACAGAATGTGAAAAAATTAAGTAAAAATAGTAAAAAATAGAAATGAACAATTACACATTTTTACACAGAAATTTAGAAATCTAACCACATTCAACATTGTAGCAGGAGAGTCCTATGACTTTTTTTTGTCTTGTTTTCATTTATTACTTTTTTTAACAAACATTTACTTGAGAGAGAGAGTATAGCGGTAATTGATATAACATTAGAAGCAGTATGCTTAGCCGGGCGTGGTGGCACACACCTGTAATCCCAGCACTTGGGAGGCTGAGGCAGGAGGATTGTTGTGAGTTCAAGACCAGCCTGAGCTACAAAGTGAGCTTAAGGCCAGCCTGAACTGCACAGTGAGACCCTGTCTCAAAAAGACCAAAAAAAAAAAAAAAAAAAAAAAAAAAA
>PVKA01015217.1:0-44116 GCA_004027165.1 Ctenomys sociabilis
AGGGAGGCAGGAAGGGGAAAAGGGAAGGAGAAGGGAGGAATGAGGGGAGGGGAAGGGGAGGGAGAGGGAGAAGGAGAGAAGGGGAAAGAGAGGGGGAGAGGGAGAGAAACACTAATTAGCCTTTCTTCCACCTTCAGCCAGTGTGGGGAGAGAGCAAATCTCTATTTGGCAACCTGAGTCACATGTTAATTTCTTCTGAAAAAACTCAGACTTATCCAGAAATTCTGTTCTCCCAGCTGTGTGGGCGTCTTGGAACCCAGTCCAGATGACAGGATTCACCCTCACCTATGCTGTGAGGTTCTATTTTTCTCATGTTTCTGAAACACCAAAAGTCTAGAAACAGAAGAGTGGTTGCCAGGCGTTGGGACGGGTGGAGGAGGCGGGCACACTGCACAGGACAGGGAGGGCTCCAGGGGTGATGGGGATGCCCTGCCTCTCAACTGTCGTGGGGACACACAGGTGACAGGACTGCGTGGAAGTGAGCACACATCACACAAGCAAGCACAATCGAACTGGGGAATGCAGAGTAAGGCCAGCTGGCTGTGCCGAGGACAGTAGCCTGCTCTTGATTGTGAACATTAATTTTGTCAAACCTTACTACTGGGGGAAACTGAGTCAAGGGCATGAGGGATTTTTCTGCATCATCTCCTGCACTGCATGTAAACCTACAATCATCTCATACAAGTTTCACTGAAGAGGCTGGGCGTGTAGTTCAGCAGGGAGGGCTTGTCTAGCATGCACCAGGTCCAGGTTCCATCCCTAGCACTGAAAGGCAAACCAACAAAAATCTAAAACAGGGCCCACCAAATAGCTCAACAGATTAAAGTGTCTGCAGGCACAGGGGCTGGGGCTTCGATCCCTGGGCCTGCTGTGCCGGACCTGTGCTGAGACTCCGATAGAGACTGGGTGTGGTGGCACGCGCCTATAATCCCAGCTCTTGGGAGGCTGTAAACAGGCAGATCACTACGAGTCCAACCTAGTAGTGAGACCCTGTAGACCCTTCCCTAAAAAACAAAAACAAAAACAATCTAAACCAGATGCATCTTCTTCATCACTCTTCTGAAACCTGACCCCATTGCTTCATTTGTTTTTGCTGTTTAGAGAAAAATGAATTAAAGCAGGGCGACACTATTAGCAAACAAACTTGTGCTCACACGGAATCTGCTCTGGTCTTGCAGCAAAGACTGCTGAAGCCTCAGAGCCCTGCTTCCATGGTATACATTGCCATAGCCCGTGCAAGTGCTGGTCAGCGGCTTATAGCCCCCACTAAGTCCTAATGGGTTAAGTCCTGTAGAGGCAAAATCACATTCTACAGTGACAGCAGCAATAGTGGCAGGTGGCCGAACCCCAAATACCAGGGGCTCCCAGCGTGCCTGGCTCTTCAGCGTAATTCCAATTTTTGTATTTTGTCTCCAACCCCAGGTGCCCCCTTCCTTTATACCTCTAAAGGGGTCCAATTAACCAGGGGCAGCAAGTGACTCTGAGTTGGTAGCTTACAGACCATTTCCTTTCCACATTCTGGACATTTTTTCTTTTTTTGGTACTGGGAGTTGAAATCTTGACCTCATACTTGTCAGGCAGGTGCTGTGCCACTGAGATACACCCCCCAGCCCTAATTTTCTTGAAAAGATCACAAGCCAGAAGCCAGATGCCCACTTTGCTGCTGCCTTGACAAGTCTCAGCATACCCTCAAGGCAAGAGGGGTGCCCTAGGGCAGGAATCTGGGCCACCCTTCAGAGACACCCAGCAATGAATAAATCAGCTCATCAGCACAGAGCTTCACCCTGGCCCACAGATGGCGGCAGCCACTCTAGCAGCTGGTCAGCCAGCTATGATCCTCAGGACACCAGCGTCCTGGTCACGTCCAGGTCACCTGCCTTGCCCTGGGTGGCTCTGCCTGCTCTGTGTCAGGCTTCTTCTGTGAAGTCCCCACTGGGTGTGACCCCCAAGGCCCTCACTGTGCCCCATCTGCCACCCTCCTCACACCCCAATGAGCTTCTTGCCACACGCCCCTCTGCCCAGACCATCTCCCCATGTTCATGCCACTCCGTGGCCTCCCCCTCAGCCTGCAGCCAGCTGAGGGAGACATGATCTCAGCAGTTCCCACATGGACCCAGCAGGCAGGACAGCCACCACTGAGACCTGCAGCAGCCTGCAGAAGCCTGGCCTGCACCCCCATCCCAATACCCACCGCTGGGGGCCAAGGAAATGGTTCAGTGGAATAAGCGTTTCCCTGGCAAGCTCAAGGGCCTGAGTCCAATACCCACCGCTGGAGCTAGGCAGGGCACCATGTCCCAGAGCAAACCAGCGCTTCTATGGTCTCCAGCTCGCTGAGTCCTAGAGAGAGGAGACAGGGCCGGACCTCGTGTAGACACAGACAGCCTGGGACAAGCACAGGGGACACAGTGAGGCCAAGGACTACCCTCCATGCTCACAAGCACTTACTCCTCCCTGCAGGCCCTCTGCTCCTGGAGGGCAGGGACCACGGCTGCTTATTCACCATCTTACATACTCAGTGCTCATGGTTGGTGCCCCACAGACTTGTGGGCTGATGAATAGAGGTTGGTTGGTGTTTGGAAGTTACAGGAAATTGCAGTCCAGCCCTTCCACCTTACTGAGGTGGAGCCAGCCCACAAGGGACAGTGAGAGACATGTAAGGCCCCCCAGTTGGTTGGGACAGATGGCACTAAGGTTGCCAGGGAGGTGGCAGTAGTCTCCTGTCTGAAGAATCCTCAGCCATGCCAAACCTGCCAGAATCTGGAGGCAGCAGGACTTTAGGGTGCCATACCCAATGGGCCCGTTGGAATACAGAACCTCAGCAGTCCAGGAACCTCAGCTGAGACAGTGGTACATTTCTCAACCCTCACAGCTTCAGTCTCCCCATCTGTATAACGTGGCAGGAGAGGCTGGGGAGATAGATTAGTAGAATAAGTGCTTGCCTGGCAATTCCTGGTACCACCAAACAAACAAACAAACAGTTTTTTGGGGCCAAGGACTTGGCTCAGTAGAATAAGTGCTTCCCTGGCAAGCACAAGGGTCTGAGTTCAATGCCTGGTTGGGGCAGGAGCTGAGTGCCTGAGGTGATGGAGACAGGTGAGGCTTTGGGCCCTGTGTCTGCCTGATGGGGCTCCAGGGATGGCGTGTGAGGGGGGTGTCATCCAGACAGCCTTGCCCAGGCTGGAGCAGCAGGACACGGTGGCCTCAGGCTCCTCAAGGAGCCTCCAGCCCATGACTGGCACCTGGACAAGTCAGTTTCACAAAAGTCATGGGGTGCACAGAACATTAACCCAGGTTCCTTGGGGAGCTCAAAAACTTCCAGCAGAGGAGAAATCCGTTCATCTATGGCTCCTTCAGCCAACGCGCCCATCCAGGGCTTGGCCACTCCTGACAGCTATAGATAAAGCAGAGCAGCAGGCTGTGGTAGTGTGTGCCTTGGGTCTTGGTGACTTTTCTTCCATTGCTGAAACAAAACACGCAACACCCAAATTATAAGGGGGAAAGGTTTATTTAGCTCACAGTTTGTGGAGGTTTCAGCCCATACGTAACTGGCTCCAAGGTACAGCGGCACATGGAAGAGGGCAGCAGTTCACAGTGGCAGCAGACAGCAGAGGCACCAAGGGCACAAGGGAGGGGCAAACAGCAAGGCTCCTTCCCTCCCTTGTAGTGTGTGCAGGCTGAGCCCCAGGCAGGGGTGGGGCTCACACCCATAATCCCAGCACTGGACTATGAATCAAACACAGAAACCACCCCATGACTGTATGAGGCTTTGGGGGACATCCAGACACAAACTATAACACCCTATAGTCCAGCATTCTGGTAGGCTGAGGCAGGAGGACTTTAAATTCACACCTGGCATAGGCAAATTAGCAACTAAGCCAGAATCTGTCACAAAAACTGCAAAGAGCTGGGGATGGAGCTCAGTGCAAAAGCCCTAGGTTCCATCCCCTATACTGGGAAAAATCCAAAAACTAAACAAATAATAAACAACAACAGAGCAGCTGAGGGTTCCAAGGTGTGCCCTGGAAGATAACTCTATGGGGTGGGGGGGGGGGGTACACACAGCCTGCTCTGGCACCTTCAGCTTGGGCCAGCAGGGCCTGCAAGGGGCAGTGCCCATCCTAAGCCCACTGCCCAGCCTGTGCTGGCTTCTCTGGGCAGCCTCTCCCCATACCTTGCTCCCCTGAGCCCTCTTCAGACTGGGACTGGGATATGTGCTAGTGTCCCGGGAAGCAGAAACAGGCCACTGAGAATAGACACAGAGGTGCCAGAAGGGCATGGGAAGCAGAACCTTGGGGCAAGGGGTGGTTCAGGTCATACGGAAGAGCATCCTTTGCCCCATCCTTCCTCTTCATCCCAGGGGTGGGTGGGTGGAGGGCTGGGGGCAGGGCCTCTCCTCTCTGCTCCTCACCTTGGCTCACAGGGCTCAGGTACACCCTGCCTGCCTGTCTGAGAAGCCATGGGTACTGGGTCTGCCTGTCCCTGCCTCTTTTCTACTAGATCCTAGGATCTTTCAGGATCCAGGAAAGCATTTTGTTTTAAAGTCAGAAGTTAAAATGAGTCCCGTAACACTACAACATTGTGACTCCAGACTGGACTACAAGGCCACAGCAGTAAAACACTCCCTGCCATATTTTAATGGAAAGGAGACAGGAAGATGGAGGGTGGCATGCCCAGGTCCAGGGCATCAGACCTGCAGGACACGGCTCCCAGAGCTGTGACTGCACAGGCATCGTGGCTGTCTTTCCTGGCTAAGCTTCCCTGGGCCCTACACAGGGACAAAGCCGTGAGATTTACATGGTGCTCTCCAGGGTATACGTAGGGGGCTACTACTCACTCTGCACCCCCTCCCTGGCTCCAGTCGTGCTCACCCCAAAAAGCAGCCAGAGCTCTGCTCTCCACGGGCTCCTGTGCTGGAGAACGGCCTGGTAACATTTTAGTTCTCTCTATGGGCATCTCATGCCGTCCTGAACAGGGAAGAAAATACATCCTAAAACTATCTTGCTTTTTGTTTCAAGTTGCTCTTTGGACCTCTCCCCCTGTAGCTTGGCTCCCATGGGTATTGCTGTCCCCAAGTCCAGATGCTGGGTGGCTCTTCTTTGCCAGGGGCTGCCCCACAGGCACGCACAGGTCAAGTCCAGGGCTGCTCCTGTCCCAGCGGGCTGTTGTTTCTACAGAGCTGGAGGACTGCACAGGGACCTAACAACCCCCAAGATGGCCCAAGTCCCAACAATTGGCCTGAGATGGCCTGGAGGCAGGCCAGGGCATCAGTCTGAAGATCTGGGGTGGGAGTGAGGGACCCAACCACCCGACGCTGGCCCACGTCCTAACAACCCGGAAACAGCCTGCAGCCCAGCTTCCCAGGGCTACAGCCAGGAGGGCCTCAGGGGGCCTCTGTCTATGTCCTCACAGAGCCTGGAGAAGAGGGCTGAGGGGGCCTGCAGCCCTGCCAGCTCCCAGAACTCACCCCCATCCTGGGCCAGGAAGCTCCCTCAGCCCAGTGGGTGCTGTTCTCTCCAGGCCAGAAGAAGGGGCCCCAGTGCAGTTCAGGAGGTTCTTCCACCCAGATATCCCAGTTTCTCTCTCCCACCAGGATTGGTCTGTGACTGGGGAAAGCCCAACCCCAAACACACACACACACACACACACACACACACACACACACAGTTCTTTGTAATACTGAAGGCTTCTCAACTCCAGGACATAGAGCACACCTCTTGTGTTAGTATATATGCATATTGCAGTTCCCTGAGATAACTGGGTAGTAACAGCATATTTCATGGTGCTATAATATATGCTTATCCCAGAAATAAACCCTGGTTAAGATCATCAGAAAGGTGGAATGTATTCTGGACATCCACTGAAACAACACAATGGACATATAGAATTATAAAATAATATCACTATATAATTAAATATAAATATTATTTGATATTATTTAAATGATAATATAAATTATAATGTAGTTATAAAGAGGTAAACACCTGTGTAAACAGATGAGCTCAAGATTTATTGCTGAGGCTCAGCATGGTGGACATGCCTGTAACCCCAACACCTGGGAGGCTGGGGCACGAGGATTGCTCAGAGTGTGAGGACAGCCTGGGCTACAAAGTGAGTTCAAGGCAAGCCTGAATTGCACAGTAAGACCATGTCCCCAAAAGACAAACAAAAACATTGTTGAATGACTAATCAGAGCATAGACACAACGCATGAGTAACGTGTACTGAATAAGGAATAGCTGCAGCTGTCCCTCTTGTGTGGAGCATTGTTTTTTTTTTTTTTTTTTTTTTTTTTTTTTTTTTTTTTTTTTTTTTTTTTTTTTTGTCAGAAGGGGGATTGAACTGAAGCCCTTGTACTTGCCAGGGAAACGGTAATTCTACTGAGCCATCTTCCCGGCCCCTGGAGCATTGTTCTTAACCATCATGTTTGTGGCCACTTCTATCTCCTAGGCTTCAATCAAACACTCATTTAACAGAAACCTGGTGAAGCCAGCTTGCAAGAAGCTGTGGCTTGGATGAAGAATTCATGGCATAAAATCACTGCCTGCGCTGCTGCCAAGGCAGTTCAGGCATCCTACATGGGCAAAGGAGCTCTGTTGCTAGATGGGAGAGACTGGGGCCAGTGGCTCTGCAGGAAGTGGAGCTGCAAGAAATAGAGCCTGCATGGCAGGCCTCGGGTACTGAACCCCTGGCCCCTGCAGGCACACTGAGATGGCAATTGAGACTGGGAGTGGTGACATCTGCCTGTAATCCCAGTTTTTGGGAGCCTATAAACAGGCAGATCGCTATGAGTCTGATCTAGAAGTGAGACCCCAAACACCCTGTGGACTTTTCCCTAAAATAAAACAAAATGGTTTCTGCTGAGGCTGAGCATGGTGGCACATGCCTGTAATCCCAGCATTTGGGAGGTGGGGGCAGGGGAGTTTGGGGCTTGGGAGGTTACAATGATGCTCCAGAAGAAAACAACATGACTATATGTGAATAAATGTAGATTGTTGGATATGAATAAATGTAGAGCTATATGCATGGAAAAAAATAAGACATCCCCTGAAATAAGTCCTACTGCATCTTTTTGGAGCAAAAAGTCCTATAAGACCCTGTCTTATTGGGGGGGATACAGTGTGTACAAGCTACGTGTCCCTTCACAACCAGAATGGGTCCAAGAAGTGTGTTGCTGGGTGAGCTGCGCATGTGAGCGCAAGTGCACTTATACACACAGCCTAGAGGAAGAGACACACTGCCGCCGCCGCCACTGTTTATAGCAGCATTTTTGGTAAGTACAAGCTTGCTGTAAATTAAAAACGAAAGGTAGAAACATAGCCTAGGAACATCATCTTTTATCACCATGATCGGGTATTGTGTCCTGTACCGAGTGGTGTGTGCCGCAAACATGCGCCACCTCTGACAGCAAGGCAGCTTCTGTGGGTGACTGGCAGTCATGTGGGTGGTGCTGGAGAGGAGCCCGTGTCCCGCACACGCTAACCGCTTCTCACTCCATGGTAACCCTGGGGGACCAGGATCATGTCTGCAGTCTCTCATTGACTAAAGAGCAATGACATGTGACAAAGTGTAGGCAAGGGAAACCCCATGTGGTTAGGGGCCTGCCACTCCCCAAGCTCTGCAGTTGGCCAACGAGAGACAAGGACAACTGATAGTGATTTTGCTGAGCTTGAAGCTAGTGGGATTTCCTGGGACCCGGGAAGAACTGAAGTATCTGGCACCCCAGTGTGAAGGAGTCAAGCAGGATAACTCAAGTGTTTCTGTGCAGAAAGCCTGACTGGATGAGGCCTATGTCATCAGGGAGGGCAGCCTGCTCTACTCAGCATGGGGATATACAGGTGAGCTCACCCAGAATCACTTCCACAGAACTGGCCACTGCTCACCCAGGTTAGGCCACTTCACATTACTGTAATGAAACACCTGAGATAGTTAACTCATAAAGAATTAAGGTTTATTTTGGCTCACAGTTTTGTTGGTTACAATCCCGCTACTTTAGGGCCTGTGGTGGAACAGCGCAATCATGGCAAGGGGCCATAAAGCCTCCTCCTGGCCCCACCTCTGAAAGGTTTCACCACCTCCCAGCAGGGCAACCTGGGGAGTGAGCTTTTGATTCATGGGCCTCTGGTGGACAGTCCACATTCAAACCATGGTGACAGCTAGGATTAGCTACCATGCCCTCTGAAGCAAGAAGCTGAAGGGTGAGGACTCTGGTGGGATGAGGAAGGTGCTGCCCGCTGGGGAGGAGCAGCACTTGCCAGCAGGATCCCTCAGGCTGCCGCTGGGTCAGGCCATTGCACCAAGGGGCCACAGGGGCATTGGCAAGGGGCTGAGCCTGGCAGCCACAGCGGGTTAACCTGCAACTCCTGCAGAGGGTGCTCAGAGGAAATGGGCCTGCTCTGAGCACCATCCTCCACCCCCAGCAGTCCCATTTTCTCCTGGGGACCATTCGGGACAAGGCCAAGTGCCTCTTTCTGTGCCCTGGGCCTGGACTCAGGGGCAGTGGAGCTCCTGTGGGCACCTGGGAACTGGATAGGAGGCGGCCCAAGTGAAGAGCTAGCGATACTTGCCTCCAAGGAAAGCAATTTCCTTGTAAACTCACCATTAAAGCCCCCCCCCCACACACACACACAACACCACCAAATCTTTTTACTATAAACTACAAAAGACACAAAACCACACAAGAAAAAAGGCGCAGCCTAAGCTGGGGCTGTCCTGTCCCATCATGCGTGCCATAGCTCACCCTCTTGCTACAGTTATCCCTGTCTTTAAACTACTTTATCACCCAAGCATGTATCTCTAGGTGAAATAACTCAGTCTTGCCCACTTATTAAAAATTTAGTAAGTTCCTTTAGCTTATAGGACCCCCTCCAGCCCTCATGAATTCAGTCACCCTCTAATCTAAATTTGGGACAGTAGAATTTTTAATCTCTTCACTCCTGTGGCTTCTACACTGAATCTGGGACATGAGGCAGAGATGTTCATGTCTGACTCAAAATGTTCCACAATCACCTCACCATGCCTACACTCTTGGAATGACAATGTTAATACTGTTGCTAAGAGGTACTGTAGTCTTAGCAAAATGTTCCTGCATGTGCGCCCACTGGGCCGCCTCCAAGGACATGTCCCTAGGAGGGCACAGGCCCTCTTCCAGCCAGGGTGCCCGCAGCTCCACGAAAGCCCCAGGAAGAGGATGCCCCTCCAACCAGCCAGCATGATTTAGTTTGTCAGCTGTTCAGGTGATAGTTCCAGTTATAGTTCCTGTTATTTTTGCTTCTTACAAGCAGCTGGTCACTGTGACGCCACAGCCGGTCACTATCATGCATACTGTGAGACAATCCCGTCATTCTGCTTCTGCGCTTCCCGAAGAAGCCCTAGGCCACCAGACATACTTCGGGAATGATCCTGATCAGTGCCCGTAAACACAATAGAAACCTGCCTCCAAGTCCTGAGTGCTGTGCTGGCGTTTCTGCTTGTCACTGCTTGGCCTTCCCAAAAGCATTCCCAGGGTCCCCTCCAGTTTCTCTGTACATAAAATACTTGGTCTTTTGTCTAGAAATAATATTCTATTTGCTGCTGGCCTAAAATTTTGGTCTTTGGAAAACTCCTCTGCCCTCTCTAGCTGCGAGGATTTTTTTTTTTTTTAATGCATCATTTCTTTTACTAGAATCTTTAATTCCTATCATTCTCAGGTAATTGCTCCTTCAATACTATCCACCTCTGAGCTTAGCATTTTTGTGTGCAACACTGGGGATTGAACACAGGTCCCCCCCACACCGAGAAACAACCAATTTTTCCTTTCTTGTATTTCTTATTTTGAAACAAGTCTAAATTGCCTGGATGGGACTGGAACCTGCAATCCTCCTGCCTCAGCCTTCTAGGTGCTGGCTTATGTATGTGCACCACCACACAAACAGTTGGGTTTGTCTTCAATACTGTCACAAAGTCTTTGTTCCTTTTTGATTTATAGTCATCCTTTTTCACTTGGCATTATCAGCTGCTTATTTTTTTGGATTCCTTCTAATGAAGTCTCCATTTCTGAAATGAGCTTATTTCTATTTCTGTAGTTCCGTTGTCCCATTTGTGTTTTTCTAGTTCTCGTTTAAGCTTTTCATGTCTTATTTTTTCAAGTCCCTTGAAAAACTTGTTTTTGAAGATGAAGTCTTGCTAAATTGTCCTGATTGGCCTCAAATTTGCCATCTTTTTTTCCTCAGACTCCAGAGTAGCTTGGATTAGGCATTTGCCACCACGTTGGCTAAAGGTAGGGAGTTTTTTGTGCTTTGGAATCAAGAACCAAACTCAGGACCTCGTGCTTGCCAGGCAGACACTGCACAGCTAAGCTCTATCACAGCCCCTAGACGTTTTTAATGTTTAGTTGTTACCTGTAGGGTTAACTGCTCCTGCTTCTCCATGACTTTGTATGGACTTGACTTAAGAGACTTTCTGAGCATTCATTTTTACAGCAAATTATTCTAAACCTTTGGGATGAACTGGCTCAAGGACAGGGCTCTGGCTCAAAGTGCCCCTACTTTTGCTTTGGTGGTGTGGACTTCAGCAAGGGGCGCAACAGTCACTTTGGAAGATAGGCGGGGCAGGCAGTGGGGAGCTCCAGGCCTCCTCCTGGCTCTGCAGTCTTCTGCCAAGGCTTCCCACCACACTTGGGCCACACATGCTTGCCTGTTCCTGTGTCCAACATTTCAGTGTTCAAACTCTATGTCCCCATATGCTGAAAACCTATGCCTGGGGATACCCTATCACCTTGTTAGTGATGTCCACAGGACTGTTACTGAAAATGGAACTTGGCCTTGTGCTTACTACGCAAGCACTGTATTACTGAGCTACATCTTCAGGATTCTTCATAGGATTTTTATGTTATCTTGGTAAAATAAATATGAACAATCTGTCACTTTAAAGTGTACAGATCAGTGGGCTGAGGAAATAGCAGAATAAATGCTTGCCTAGCAAACGCAAGGGCCTGAGTTCAACACCCAGTTCTGCAACAACAACAAAAGTCTTGGGCCAGGAAAATGGCTCAGTGGAAGAAGCGCTTCCCTGGCAAGTGCAAGGGCCTGAGTTCAATCCCTGGTTCTGAAAAAAGAAAAAAAAGGCATACCAGTCAGTTGTCAAAAGGCTTCAGGTATGACGACCCAGTTCTTTCCGAGGAAATGCTACCACTTTACCATAAGTGGCTCTCCAAATCTCCACTTTTTTGGCCAAACGGATCCAGTTGGTTCCCTGAGGATTTCACTAACAACACTCCCCATGACTAAGCTGGAAGGCGTCCCATGGTTTAGACTCAGCTACAGTGCCACAGAGGTCCTGTGTGAAAGCACAGTGTCATACAGTATAACTACACAGAAGTGTCCTGCTTCTCTAGAGCCTGCATATTTTGTCTTAACTCAGCTGGATCAAGCATGACTGTCCTGATGTGGTACCCGATGCAATGTTCCTTTAGTTATAAAATAGGTTACTTCAAGCAAGGTACCCTCACAGATCATGCAGGGAGGTGTGACCCTGCCAATGTCTGGCACCTTGGCCCAGCTCCTGTGCATCAGGGGTTGCTGGCTATGTAGCCTGAAGGGTCATCGGTGGCTTGGCAGGACACAGAGGCTGGTGGCTCCCCCAGTGGGAACTGTGAGGTCATTCGTTGCCCTTGTTGAGTTCTGTCCCTTGTGGGACACAGCCAGAGTGTGGGTGGGAAACCCAATGGGAGGGTTTGGTGGCCCATTGGGAAAAACAGTCAGTGTGCACTTGGGTTCTGGTTGCCTCCAGCTCCCACTAGAATGTGAGCACTAGCAACAGCTGGTAAAACAGGCCTGACAGGCAATGCAGGAGCATCAGGGCACAAATAGAATCTTTGTGAAAGCCTTTCTCTACTTCAGCAGCAGTTGGCTAAGTCACCAGGAAGTGTCTGGATGCTGCTGAGGCTAGGAAGTTACCTTGCTTGACAGCCCGTGGGCAAATCCCCACCCAGAACAAGCCACACATTGCCGGGCTACATGCAAGGTATCCACAGGCATCCACCACTTCCCACCCGCACTGGCCATGGCTGTGTCCCACAAAGGACAAACCTCAACAAGGGCAGCGAATGACCTCATAGTTCCTGCTGGGGGAGCCATCAGCTTCTGTATCCTGCCAAGCCACCGATGACCCTTCCCAACGGTCCTATGCTACACAGCCAACAGCCCCTGATGCACAGGAGCTGGGCCATGGGGCCAGGCATTGGCAGGGTCACACCTCCAGGCTTGATCTGTGGGGGCACCTTGCTTAAAGCAACCCGTTTTATAACTAAAGGAACATCGTATCGGGTACCACATCAGGACAGTCATGCTTTATCCAGCTGAGTTAAGACAAAACATGCAGGCTACAGAGAAGTGGGGCATTGCTGGTATGGGGTCTGGCCCCTGCATCTGCAAAGGGAGAGGGGCAGCATGTGTGCGGGATTCCTCCTGGCACTCTGAATGTGATTTACACAGGCCAAACTCTTCTGCAAGCTTCCAGGACACCTGTTCTCTGCTTCAGAGGCACTTTTCACTCCTCAATGTCTGCAGTCTCCTATAAACTTCAAACTCTTCAAGGGATACTTTCACAGTAGAAAAAAAGACACTTTTCTTAAACAGTTCACATTTATTATTGATAACAATAAAAAAATCTTTTAAAGACTATCAGCATTGTATTACCAAGAGTGAGGTAATATGTTTACAAAACATTTACAGAATTTGATATGCAAATAATAAATTTAGGAAGGAAAGTGAAGTAACTTACTACTATTAGAGGGGAGAACAAAAAAATCATTAGCTCTGAAAAGGAGGAAAGGACAACAGCTTAAAAAGTAGCAGGGCACTGAAAGACAGCAGGTGACGTGATCAAATCACACGTCCTGCAGCTCCTGCAAGGAGGACAAGGTGTCGTGTCCCTCGGGGCCCTGCAAGCATCTGTGCAGTCATGTGCTTTGAACTCTTATTAAAGATACAGTTGTTCTTTGGGGATAAAATAGTGCCATTTCCGAATCAACTTAAAAAGAACAGACCTTCAGCACGGGGGCAGGGACATGGCTGCAACTCAAAGAGTTCTATAAACACCTCTGGGCACATGTGGACTGCTGAGCGGAGCGTTTTCTTGGCAGCTGTCAGCAAAATCGCCATCTGAGACAGAGAGAGGGAGAGGAGACAGACAGAGAGACAGAGACAGAGACGAGAGAGAGAGAGAGAGGGACCATCTTCAGGTCCTTAGAACCTGGTGATGGAAGCACTATGAGAAGCAAGCAGGTGTGCAAGCCAGCCCTGCCAAGCTTCCTGGAGTCGGGCTTCGGGGCCAACGGGAGGGTGCTCTGTACAGGAACCATGCAACAAGACAGGCAGGCAGGCAGGCTGCCTGTGTCTCAGGGTGCAGGGCACCAGGGGGGCTGCTCGGCCTCTCCCCACACATTCCCCACAGATACCAGACACCCGTGTGGGAGTGCATCTGACTTCTGCAGATCTCATCCATCAGACACCTCACAGCAGGCGGGACACTGCAGTCTAGGACTTCGTGCCCACTATGACAGCCACATGGGCTTTGGCACACATCTTTAAAAGTTCCTGCCTTGCACAAAAACATACTGCATTTATCATGGAGACCAGCCCTATACAACTGGGCAGATCTGTAAATAATCCACCCTTCCCATACAAGGCTAGGAAAAAGAATGAGGGCCTGCACAAGACACAGCAAGCTCTGGAACTGGCACTGAGTAGAACATATAAAGGGCAAATCTTCTCATATTCTGATTGGCTTCTGTGAAGATTCCCCTGTCATTTAAAGTACATTTCTACCCACCCACCCCTCCTACCACATACATACAAACACCCGCATTACAATTCCACTTGCAAAGAAGCAGGGCCTCCACCAGACACACAGCTAAGAAAGAGCAAGTGCAGCATGCTGTTTCCAAAACGCTCCCAGAGACTGGCAGGGAACTGACCAAGCCAAGGAGGCTGAGCTGCTGGCAAACACAGTGGAGGGAAGTAAGCGGAGCACAGCTGCCTCCTGTAGACAGTGCACCAAGGGCAGGGAAAGAACCCACCCGGGGCTCCAGACAGAAGAGTCCCACTTAGAAATGTTAAAAGAGGTGGGAAGGAGGAAGAGTAATGTTTAATGGTGGCGGTGCTTTCGAGTCGTAGGGAGCCCCTGGCAGCTCCTTGTGAGCCCCCAGCACCCGCTCGGGAATAGCAGGTGGACCAGCCAGGGCTCCCTGAGTCCTCAGCAGAAAGGAACCTGGGAGCTGCCGTTAGTCCACAGACCGTGCTAACAGGGAGCTGGGCAGACTGCAGTGCAGTCTAGGGTAGCAGCGGAGGCGTCTGTCCCAAGTGAGAAGATGGGCTTGTCTCTGCAGATGTCAGAGCCAGTCACTCGCTTAGTGGGCAAGGTGGAGTTGGTTGGAAAAATTTTTTGCATCATCTGAGACGAAGTCAATCTCTTAACCAGTATATAAACTACTTGTCTTTCAAGAGAGCCCTTGTGCTCTGGTTTGCTTTTGTGTGTGCTGCATACAAAATCTATGGCTATTGAGTTAAAGTTAGGGTTAGAGTTAAAATTTCCTGTCAAGATAGTTTTGGGATCAAATGACTACATCTACCATCTGGAAAGCATTTGCTACCTAGAGGGCGAGCAGAGTGCACAACGTCGCCCTGGGCAGCAGGCAGGCGGAGTGCAGCTGGCTGTCCAGGAGGCACGGCCGTCCCCTCCGAACACTAGGCACAGGCTTCGCAGCACTACCTGGAAATCATGGAGCTGGAATGAGACTGACTGGACGAGGTGGTGGCAGCGCTCAGCTGGGAGAACCCACTGTGACTGGACTCCAGGCTGGTCATGGAACCTCTGTGAATGGCACAGGGACAGGACAGTGTAAGCACCCAGCAGGAGCCACCCTGCCCATGCTGCCTGCCAGACCGCAGAGCCTACCCTGCTCTGTGCTCCCTGGCAGCACCTACCAAGTAGGGATGGGTCGGAAGTGTCCCACTGGAGGACACAACTTCTCAGGGCTCACACACTGATGACAGCATGCACTAAGCAAGAATGCAGTCACTGTCCCTTTGGTGCTTTCCCCTCTAGCTATGCAGAGCCAAAGCCAATGAGTGAGTCTAAAGCTGCTGCTCCAGAGCCCCAAAGACCTGATGTCCACAGCCAGACATCAAGCCCTCCTGATGCCACACTAGCTCTCTATGGCTCTCTGGCCCCTGCTGTGCCAGGGGCAAACAGTACCTGAAATCCTCAGACCCGATCACTTCAGTGTAGTACATCACTTTGCACTTATGAGAGGAGACCTGCAGGGAGGCCAGCACATCGTCCACCCGAGGCAAGTTGGTGGCGGCACACGCCGGCATGCTGTGGAACTTCCACTGCAGGATGTAGAAGCCCGGCCACCTGGTCACATGTGAGCCCTAGAAGGAGGGAGGCGGCTGAGGAACTTCCTGCCAAGTCCTCTTCTTCAATGGGTCTTTCAAGAGCCAAGGGAGCTGCCTCTGAGTCTCACGAGGACTTAACAGTGACTCCGTCACCATCTCCATATAATTATGGACCTGTTACTTCATGTCATTATCAGAGGCAGTCTGACAATATCCTTCTATCTGCTGGAAAAGCCACAGAACACAGTACATCTATCATCTCTAAGGCCCTACAGCCTTGTGAAGCCATTTGCCTTAAGACAAAGGCCAGGAGAAAACAGGTGCTTGGGGCTAGGGAGATGGCTCAGTGGAATAAGTGCTTCCCTGGCAAGCTCAAGGGCCTGAGTTCAATCCCCAGTTCCGCAAAAAAAAACAAAAAAAAAACAAAAAACAAAAAAAAACCCACCACCCTTAAAAAAAAATAAAGTGCTGGGGATAGAACTGATTGTAAAGGATTGGAGTTCAATCACCAGTACTTTAAAAAAAAAAAGAGAAAAAAAAAAGAAAATAGGTGCTTGGCAGAATGGCTGCTCAGGAGCAGCCCTCCATTGGGCTGGAGGGCTTGGAGGGCTTGGTAAAGGTCCCCGGGCCAGACCACACACTTCCAGTCACCTTACCAGCACTCTGGGTCAAAAGGACATCGATCTGCAGTGAGGTCAACCTATGCAAATGACTTTCTGCATGAGTTCTAGGATCAATGATGGCTTCTGTTGATATTTTGCATTTTTTTTTTTTTTTTCAGCGGAACCAGGGAATGAACTCAGGCCCCTGTGCTTGCCGGGGAAGCACTTATTCCACTTAGCCTTCTCCCCAGCCCCTAGGATCAATGATTGTGATGCTGCTTAAAATGATTCACTTTTTAAAATGGAATAAAAACACTCCTTTTCATTCTGTATGTAGAACTATAGTGCACTGGCAGGTTTATCCCTGAGGATAGCAAATCCCACTCTGCTACAAAGTCCAGAGATGGCAGAAGCCCCCAGGGTGGGCACAAGCACTCAAGAAAATGGCCAGCACGTTAGACACACCCCCAGAGCACTTTACACAGCCACCTGCTTGGAAATAGCACTCATGCCTCTGCCTCTGTCTGGGCCATACCTCCTGGAGGAAGCCAGTATAGCAGGTCAAGGCAGACCTCACCACGTCACCCAAGACCCCGCTATACACACCAGAACACTTCTCTGTCCTCTCACACACTGTCCAAAGACACACACACTTTAGCAAATCCTGAGTTCTGCCTAACACTCCTGCCTGGTTGTGCACCTTCTCCTTTCAAGACTCACCTGGCTTCTTGGGTCTCCTTCACATCTGTATCTGGGCAAAACCACCATAAGCCAGTAGGGTGGGAAGATGCAAAGGACGCTTACCGCCAAAAGACACCATTGATTCATCAAGGACCCCAGAAGCAAGACTCTACCTGCACGCTTTCTCCTTCTTTACAGATGAGAGGTGACTCCACCATGCTATAGTCACGGCCCAGCTGCCAGACTCTGTCTATGAGCTGCACGTTGTTCCCTCCTGGAGAAGCAATGCTGTGGGCCCCCAGCGAGTCCTTCTTGGGTGGTTGTGGTGACCTCTTGGAGTGATAGATGTTAAACACAATGTCCCCTTTGCACACGTCGAAATCCCAAGTGATCACTGAAGAGGCATCCACGATCTGGATGAGAATCTGAAAAACAGAGAGGCATCAGGCAGCCAGCCCGCAAGCAGAGGCCCACAGTGAGGGACAGAATGTCTCTCGAGGCACTTCACTGCAGGACTGTGCGTAGGGAGGGAAACAGCATGGATCCAATGTGTGGCTTTCTCTACTGTCATCCAACCATCCAAGTGGCACTCACTCTTCTAAAAACAGTCCTCACTACATGTCATGCACATGTCAAGCTCTGTGTTTTCTGTGATCAACACTTACAGCCTGGGTCAGGCTGCACCATTTCAGACAGCACTCTTAAGAAATGGGGTTTTCCCAACCTAAGACAGAACTCCAGGGATGACAGAGATCTCATGGACTGCTTTGGACTAGAAGACAGCAGCAACCCTGCAGAAATGAGGCAAGATGGGAGACCACCATGTGCCAGGCACAAGCTGGGCAGGAGCATGGGGGCAAGTGCCAACCTGCAGAGGGAAGCAGCAGTGTACTAGCCACGTAGAAAGGGACACAGACACACCAATCAACAACAGGGGTCTCACCTTGTTAAAAACCTTTTTAGCACAAGAGAAACTCCCAACAAAGTGAAGAGACAGATCATGGTGTGGGAAAAATGTTTGCTAGCTGTTCCTCAAAGGATTACCATCTGGAATATATAAAGAACTCAAAAGCTGGCAAGATAGCTCAGTGGACTAAAGCACCTGCTTAGACAAGCTTAGGCAAGTGTAGGGATGGCAGTTGGAGCCCTGGCACCACATGCCACACAAGCCCCTCCTCCAGGGCAGGCTGAGCTGGCCACAGAGTCCAGGCAGTGTAGAGGTATACACCAGAAATCCCAGCACTGGGGAGGCTGAAAACAGGAGAATCACTATGAGTCCGAGGTGCATAGTGAGATCCTGTAACAACTAAATATATTAAAAAAAGAACTCAAACAAATCAGAACCCCAAATTTAAAGGCCCCATCCAAAAATGGGCATCTGAGATGCATAGACACTTCTCAGATGAAGAAACAGAAATGGTAAATATATGAAAAAAAAAATTCAGTATCACTGGTCACTCGAGATATAAATTAAAAGACCTTTGAGATTCCTTCTCACTCCAGAAAGAATGGCTATTATCAAAAAACTGACCAATAACAAATGTTGGCAGGGCTGTGGGGAAAAAGGAACCCTTCTCCATTGTTGGGAGTGCAGACTGGTACAACCACTGCACAAATCAGTGTGGAGATCCCTCAAAAAACTAGGACTAGAGGTTCCATTCCCAACTACTTCTCTTCTTGCTATCTTCCCAAAAGAATTACAAGCATCACACCACAGTGCTATATGCACACCCACGTTTACAGCAACAATTTTATAATAGACAAAACCTGGAAATAACTCCAGTGCCCATCAACTGGTGAAAAAGATGTGGTATCTTATACAGTGTAGTACTACTCTGCCATATAGAAGGATAAGCTCAAGACTTTTCTAGGTAAATGGATGCACCTTCAGACCATACTCTTTAAATGAAATAAATCAGACACACATACATGTATAAACACTGCATTGCTTTCTGGTGTGAGAAAGTGAAAGTGTGAATAAGGACTAAAATGTATAATAGATATTGTGAAATAGGAAGAAAAGGCTCTCTTCTGGCTGGAACCACAGAGGGTGTAGAAGAGAAGAAAAAAGGTGCCTGCTGTGCCAGAAAACCTTAAGACAAGTTTCTTTTTTTTTTGCAGTACTGGGGATCAAACTCAGGACCTTGTGCTCGCCAGGCAGGTGCTTATGCCACTGAGCTGTATCGTAGCCCCTGGAAAACCCTTAAGTAAAAGTGAAGACACCTCACAGAGTTGAAGATAAAGCGCCTGAGAAAAAAGTTTGCCCAGAAGACACTTCACAAAGCAAAGAGGAAGCTCATCTATGAAAAAGCCAGGCATTATCATAAGGAGTACACAGATGTACAGAACTGATCCGAATGGCTAGGATGGCCAGAAGAGCTGGCAACTTCTGTGTCCCTGCAGAGGCAAACTGTCACTTGTCATCTGAATCAGGGATATCAATGGTGTGAGCCCAAAGGTCCTCAAGGTGCTTCAGCTTCTTCACCTCCACCAAATCTTCAATGGTACCTTTGTTAAGCTCAACAAGGCTTCAATTAACATGCTGAGAATTGTGCAGCCATATATTGCACAGGGGCAGCCAAAGCTGAAGTCAGTCAATGAATTAATATACAAGCATGGCTATGGCAAAATCAGTAAGCAGCAAATTGCCTTGACAGATAATTCATTGATTGCTTAATCTCTTGGTAAATATGGCATCTCTGCATCGAAGATCTGATTCATGAGATTTACACTGTTGGAAAATGTTTTAAAGAGGCAAATACCTTTCCGTGGCCATTAAGTTTTCATTTCCATAAAGTGGAATGAAGAAAAAGACCACCCACTTTGTGTAAGGTGGAGATGCTAAGAACAGGGAAGACCAGATCAATAGGCTTATTAGAAGGATGAACTAAGGTATCTACCATGGTGCTTTTATGATTTGGTCAATATATACTTAATAAAGTATCTGCTTCCAAATTGAAAAAAAAGAAATAGGAAGAAACTGTTCAAATGGGAGGGGAGCATGGAGTGGGGAGGAAAGGCAAAAATTTAAAAAGGAAAAATGGAAATAAAGCTTTTGTAAATCAGTAGGGAAGAAGGGGCTTGAAGGGAGGGAAGGGTAATGAGGGAAAGAAGAATCATGTTATACTATGTACATGTAGGTACAAATTTTCTATGATGAATGTGATCACTGTGTATATTTAATATGTACCAATAGAATGTGAGCAGGAGAAAAAAAACTAACACACCAGGGCTGGGGGGCAGGGAGGGCAAGGGCTCGGTGCTGAGTACCAATTCCAGACCTGGATTCTATCCTGAGCCAACATAAGGCTTTCCAGCAGGGAACATCAAAGTTAGTTTCCAAAGATGACTGGGGGAAGATGGAAGGATGAGAAGCAGCTGTGTGCAGCTCCAGAGTCACAGGTGGGCCTGCCCCCTCCATCTGTGGGGCACTCCATACTGCTCCTCAGCCTGGCTGCTCCTGATCCTGCCACTGCTGCTGCATGCTGACATGCTGCTTCAGAATGTCTTTCAATGGCCAGCAAGCTCAGCAAGCATCGGGGGGGCAGTAGCTGGTGGTGTTAAGTGCTGTTCAGCCAAGTGCTCCCTGGGGGCAGATCCACCCCAAGATCTCAGCCTCCTCTGCCATCAGGTGCTGTCCTCTCAGCATGCACAATGGGGACACTGACATCAGGGTGCACATAGGCAAGGCTTCACTTAGGTGTCCTACTGTGACATCTGTGCTTTCCTCATTCCCCATAGCTAACTGAAGTTTTTCCTTTTACTCTTGTTTCAGCAGCATTTACTGGTGCCTGTAACTCACAGGAGACAGCCACACTGCTAAGCTCTTATAACAAAGACAAGATTGATGGCTACCTAGTAAACAATGAACAAGGGTGTTTTTCTGACTTCCCTCCAAATAAGAAATTACTAGAAAGATTCTCAACACAGGTAAACCTGATTCTCCTTGTGAGATCCATGAGGGAAGCATGTCACATACGTGTTTGCTGTTCAAACCATGGCAGCGACACCCCCTTAGCTCCATGCCCCAAAGTGAGGAGCCAGCTGCGCAGAAACAAATCAGCAGTGAGCAGCAAGGCACACAGCAGGGCTGCAGGCGGACGGAAGGAGCCTCACCCGCAGCCCGCCGGGGGCTCAGGCAGCCCTGAACTGTGACTGACTGCTGTTCTGTGCACATGTTGACGTCCTCAGCAGCAGCCACCACCACATGCTTGTCCTTGAGTGCAGGAAAGGCTGAGGCCACCATGATCTTCACATTCCAAATTATATATGGTGCTAAAGGAGACACACAGGGGGCCAGGGAGATAGCACAGTAGAATAAGCGCTTGCTTGGCAAGTGCAGAGTCCTGAGTTCAAACTCTAGCACTACACACACACAAAAAAAGAACAAGCACACAATGGCACCCAGCAGAAATACTCTTGCCTCTGCACATCGATGTGACAACAAGATGACAAAGCAGCGATGTGCTCTTTGTTCCTTACTCCTTTAAACTGACAAAAGTCAGCAAAATCTAAGAAACAACTGAAGCCCAGTCAAGGGGAAAACAAGTGAAGTATCTATATCACCACTAATTTAAACTCAGGAGTTGAAAACCATCCTCTCATGTATAAAGACCTGCCCTTCACTACTGTGTTAAGGGTCTTCAGGTAATAAAGAGATCAGAACAACAGTAATTTTTTTTTTTTTTTTACTCTGAAAGAAACATATTCTTCACGCTGATATTTACCGAACTACATCTCCTGTGTCAAAACATCAGGACAAAGACCTGGGAAGCAAGCTGGATGTGGAAAAGACAGCCACATGGGCCCCCGGGGGCAGCACCGAGCCAGGGAAGCCCAAGGAATACCTCATGCGGGGCACCTTTGAACACGCTTGCAGACTGGTAGATGGTCTCCGTCCAGAGCTTCAGGTCTTCATTTTCCAGCTCCTCTGCAGTCCTGTACAGGGATTTGGGAACCAGGCCCCCCTCTGGCACTTCACACTGGAAATGTAAATGCAGCAGTGAACACTGTGCCAACAGACCAACCCTCTGGACATAAAACATGCCAGGTGGCACTGTGGCCCTGGGCATTCAACTCCTGGAAGCAGCTCAGAAAATAGAAAACATTGGCAAGGTCATAAAATATTCTGTACTGCTTAGCAAAATACTTCAAGAACCACTTGAATACATGTGTTCTACTTTGAATAAAGTTGAAACTGGTTTACCACAGAATTCACACTAATATGCATGAGGTACTGGACTCAATTACTAAGGCTGGTTTATGTAAGAATTAAAAAAACTTTATTGTACTGCAAAGGAAAAACATGTGAGGGGAAGAGTTTTATTCCTAACAACTACATGCATTATTTTTATGAGAAATTATAATTAGAACTTGTTATCTAGCTCAGTGGTAGAACATGAGCCTATGCCTAGCATACATGAGCCCCTAGTTTCAATCCACATGGAATAAAGCTTCACATATAATTCAGGTAAGATGATTAGTTTATGATATAACCTAAAAATTAATAAAGGATAATTCCTTTTAAATTTGTTTGAAATATGCTAAGTTAAATTAGAATTGTATGTATAAAAAATTCTTAGCCCTGATTCAATGACTTCATGCTCATGCTCAATGAGTTCATAAAAATCCAAGTGTTCTCTGTATCAGCAGCTCTGGAAAGCAACTCTACAGAAAATAAACCCAACAGGTCCTTAGGTCCTTATCATGATGGAAAAGTACCCCAACAATGACATAATGCTAAATCACCAGACTGCCCCACAATTTCACGTCCCCGAGCCACAGAAAGCAGACACCACAGGCTTCTCCTGTACAATCAGCCTGAGTGGCTGAAAGGTCTTGCCATGAAAGGCCGCACAGGACAGCTTGACCAACGGGAACATGACCAGCACGACACAGCATCAGCACGCAACGATGGCCGGCACAACCTGCCTGGCCGTGAGGCATGCCTCAGTTTCGGTCCTAATTACAACACGGATGGTTAGCTTTTGTAAGAAAAGCAGTATATGTGTTTCCACAAACTTGGCCGCATGGCCTAATCTCAGGAGCACTTGCTAAGTTATACTCCTGTAATTTACTGGCTCTTTGCTCTAGACTGTGATTATGACTGAGATTTCTTTAAAGCAGAACTGATACACTGAGAGCTAAAATCTTACAGTTGCTAAACTCCTTAATCATTTAGGAAGATTCCCATGGAAGTCCAATTACTCAGCTAGAGCAATGAAGGGAGTGAGACCTAGTGTATGAACATCTTCAAAGGCTAACTTCAGCATGAAGGGTGACACGGGAGCCACTTTTGATAAGGCAACAGCTGTCACTGTGTGTCCAGAGCTGGAACCTCTACAAGCTGTCTTCTCCCTCTTCAGGGCAGCTGAGCACGGATTGCAAGACCTCCCAGGTCTAAGTCTCCCTGGCTGTGCAGTACTGTACAGTACAAAGTCTAGACCTGCAGGCCTCTGGCTGATTACCCAGAACACCAGTTTCTTAACACCCAGCAGCTCAATTTCTTAGAACCCCAAACTTACATAAAAGAGGACAAGGCTCTTTCCATTTCCTACTTTGAAAATGTTACCTGGCTTATTTACTGTAAAGGGAGAAGCAGCGTTGCATCCCCAGTGGACTTTGGCTCACACATGTTAGACTGTGCTCTATCAGCTACCCCCCAGTCTTAATTTACACAAAGCTTTGGGAACACAGCAAGCTAAACTTAGATTCTACAACTAATTCTCATTAGTATGTAACACAAAAAATGGGCATTACTATCAATTACTAACTGGTCCTACTCAGTTCAACCCTAGATGACAGTTAAGAAAAATTAAAATAATTCAAACTGAAAGGTGTAAAAACTATTGTGTAAATGATTTCTCCAAATGCTGAAATGTACAACTCCCCACCTAATACATACCATGCACTCCCCACTCAGGAAATCTGGAATAATCTCTTTATCGATGTAATCCAGCAAACCTCCTGGACCCTGGTAGTCATTTCCTGCATAAATGAGGAATTTCCTTCTGGTGTTATCATCAATGAATGGACTAACCTGTAAGTAATCAGAAAAAACTGTAGTCTAACATGCTTTTCTGCTGACTTTCAAAGATTAAAGTTTTACTATGGTATTATATGTGGGGATTTGAGTTTAATGTGTTTTTTCTATAGGGCCCATTTGTAAAGCACTAAAAGACAAAAAATTGTGCTTCTATTCTTGTCTTAAAGTTTGAAAATCTTTGTATCTTTGCATATTTATTTTGCTTTTTCCTTACTAGTTAAGACCTAAGGTCATAAATATGGGTATTTGGACACATGAATATCTGTTTTCCAAGTAGATTAACAGTCACTGATGAACAGGATCACACCCACCAGTGTCCAGAGAACAGGGAAGACCCTGGGGGCCCGGAGGATGAGCAGGCGGCCCAGCGTCTCTGGGTAGTTGGCCTCCACCACCTCAATGATCCGCAGCAGGGCCTTGACACCAGGTCTCCACAGGTGGCGCATGTTCAAGCCTTCAAGGTCCACCAGGCAGGTCCAGGAGCTGCAGATTGTGTGGAGCTGTGTTACTCAGTAGGCAGCATACTTGGCAAACTGCATCCTATATTTTTTTCTTTTGATTTTATAAAAGTCATTTATAGCCATTTCCAAATATATCCCAGTTTAATTACAGTGCATGAACTCTATTTATAGATACTTGTATAAAACACTGAGGCAATGCGATAGGACCACTCCTGAACTAGCAAAGCAAGTGATGCTCACTAACGTCATAAGAACTTCTCAGACGTGCTCAGCGACCAGCAAATGAGGCACAGCACCTGCCCCCACACGCTAACCCAACCTGCTCTCAACAGGTGCATGCCTGGCATTTTAATTCATCTTTAGAACACTTTGGAAAACAGGGAATTACTGTACCTTGGTTCACAATATCAACTACAAACATTTAACTCATATCCTTAATAAGCTGAAAGGAAAACACGAACGTTCTATCTACCTGATAGGCCGACCAAAGACTTTTGTGTTTTCTTCACACCGCCTCAGCCCCTCTTCATTTATAGAGAGTACCTGCACAGAAAGAACATAAAGATGAGCCAGGGCTGGTCTCAGAGGGTAACACTGTGGTGCGCTGTTATGGCACAGAGCACTGATGCAGCACTTTACAGGTGAGCATGGCACCAAGGGACCCACACACTCGCCGAGCATTTTTGATATGGAAGACAAGTTTGTTCTCAGAAGGAAACAACACTGCCATCTACAGCAAAGAGGCTATGTCAGTGCAGGAGTCACCAGGTGAGCAGGGAACAGATGCTAGGACTGAGTCCTCAGAACAGATGCTCTGGGGAGCACAGGAGGTAAGACTAGACAGTCTGGACTTGGAGTGGCAAGGCCTCCCTGCACAGGAAGCCCTCTACATCTCCAAGCATGCATGCACACAAATATGTTGTTGGTGTGTCAGCACACAGCTGGGGAAGGGTGAGGGAAACCTAACGAAAGGTAGCACAGAACACCAACAATGGCTATTCAGGGCATGGGATCATGGGTGTGTCCTTTTTCATGTTTGTTTTTAAGGATCAGGTTCTTTTCTGGGCTATGGGAACTCTACTACCAGCAATGAAGGATACAGAGAAAGGTCTGGGGTAGGTGCAGGGTGGCCTGAGATCTGCAGGCAACAAGTCAGCAGGCTGGAGAAAGAGGCCTCGGCACCCTGGGCAAGTGCCAAGGGAAAGAACAGTCTCTTGGGAGGGTCAGACTTTTGTCAGTGTTTCACTACCAAACTTTTCATGGACAGCTTAAATGCAGCTCCCAGTAGACATCTTCAATGGACACACAGTTTCACTGAGGCTGCCATGATGGAAGTTTTTATAACTTCTGTGCCTTCTAAATTTGCTTTATATGTATCAGATTTCCCTTTCTAACTGCAAAAGCAGGGCCGGCTTGTGATAGCAGGCCAGTTGTGGGATCACAGTTCTGCTGGCAGAGCAGCAGCAGGCCAGGCCAGCCTGTACCCAATGCCCATACAAAACTTACGTATCGCAGCAGTGCTTCCTCTCCGAGGGCCCTCACCAAGCCTTTGGTATCCATCTGCCCTAGCCTGAGCACATAGAGCGGCCGCCCATCTGCAGTGAAGAGGAGGAAAAACTGTTATCAGCAATTGCCTCACTGAGGCAGGGGAAACACCTCCAAAAGCATCCTTCATGCGGCCATAAGCACCTGCTGCCGTCTACTAAGCTCTGTGTTCCAGCCCCAGGACCATTGCAGAGACCCTCCACAAGCTCACTCCTCTGTGTAGGGAAGCTGGATGCTCTCTGCTATGCTTAGAAACGGAAGCTGGTTTCCATGCGGAGGCAAATGTCCAATATTTCCTCCAACAAAATAAAAGAAAAACAGATCACCAATAGAGCAGCCTTGTAGATCTGGAGGCAGCGCTGCTGGAACAAAGGGAGCCGGGGGGCCCCAGCTCCTCCTCCCCTTGGAGGAGGAGAAGGCCATGATGCTGCTGAGTACCAGCTGAATGTCTAACAGCAGGGAAGGGAACCATTCAAATATTCACGTTTTTTATGAATATAGAGTTCTTTTAAAATGTCCTTTCTTAGAAAAATGATTTTCTTCATTTTATAGGTTACTAAAAATTTAATGTCAAAACTTTTTAAAACCAGGCGTGCTGGTGCATGCATGTACTCCCACCACTTGGGAGGCTGAGGCAAGAGAATTGTTGAGAGTTTGAGACCAGCCTGGGCTGCAGAGTGAGCTGAAGGCCAGCCTGAACTACATGGTGAGACCCTGTCTCAAAAAGGCAAAAGAAAGTCAGATGGACAGATGGACAGACAAACGGACGGACGGACGGACGGACGGACAGACTTTTTTAAAAGGCAGTTTTCCTTAATTTCTACTCTAAGCACCAAAATAAATGAAAGTGTTCTGGAGGTCATGAAGTCCACACAGCAGAGGCTCCATGTCTCCTGGAAGTCTACTAGATGGAACCGAGAGGACCTTAACTCATTCCATGACCTGTCCTTCCACACCAGTGCTGCAGAGGAAGAGGTCCTTGAGGCAGTGTTCTCTCATTCCTGCCACTCAGCACCAGAGGTCAGGGCAGAGAGACCAATGGGGCAGCAGAGCCACCTTGGGGGAGGCGACATCCACCTTGCATCCAGGTGCCCTGCTGCTGCTCAATCTCACCTCCAAGGAGGATCTGGCCCTAGATCTATTTACAGAAAGCAACATTTTTTTTCTATGCTTCCAAATCTTACAGAAAAACAAATTTATGAAGTTTCTACTGACATTTAATAAGACACTTTTGTCAATGTTTCACTACCAAACTTTTTAATCTTTTAAGGACTGGATCAAAATGTAAATAAATAGAAATTTTAGGTTTCTAATAAAAATCAAGTTAGTTAATCTGGAGTAATGCAATCCATTAAGGCAGAAAAGCAAGCCAAGTTAGAGCCACTACAATTTGAAAGGACTTGTTCAGAGGCAAAGGAGGGCACCTCTTCCCAACATCTGAGTTCCTCTCTGCCCAGGTGGCAAGGCCTGCAGCACAAGGAGAGGGTCTCTTTGGCAGAGCAATGCTCTTCCAAGGCCTGGTGTATGAGGCAACGCAGAAGCTCACTGAAACACTTTCATTTTTGGTGTCTTCCTCAATGTATGCTTTGTATACTCGCCAGAGCAGAATTAAGTTCTTCACGGGTCTGATGCAGAAAACTTGCTGGGCACTTTGCTCCAATTGTGAAGGCCACTGCAACTTCTTTACTAATATAGTGCTACTGATAATACTATCCTCAAAGGTAACTGACTTCATTGGTCAAACCAGATTCCACTGAACTAAGAAAGGAAGTAAAGTCATTTCCCTCTGGGTGACGTAAATCCTCAAAGAGGAAGTTAACCATTACACTCTTGCTGGCCACACACATGAAACATTTCACCACATGATTCACACTGAGGACAGCTTCCAAATCCTCAGAGCCTGGATAGGTAAGGCACTCATGGGTTCCCACCCTAGCTCTGTGGCAGGAGGTCTCAGGCTGTCAGGTTCATCCTACCTTTGTCATGGTGATGCCAGCCTCCAGCATAGTAATCCTGCAGGACCTGCGGAGGGGTCCAGGTGTCCAGGATGTAGTCCACCTGGTGCTGCTTTCGCCACGTTAATGATTGACACATGATCTCTCTGGCTTTGTCAATATTAAAATCCCGAGCACGTAAGAACCGAAGAATATGTTCATCCTTTGGGATCTAGGAAGAAGCAAATACTTCTAAGTAATGTCAAGAGTTGCTACAGGAAAACACCAAGTTGCTAAGGGATTAAAACCCTACAGCTCCCATCTCTTATCAACAGTGTAATCATTACTGTATCATTACACTATTTAACATTAGCTGTTTCTGGGGCTAGGGGTGCTTACCTAGCAATGCATGAAGCCCTAAGTGCAATCCCCAGCACTGTCAAAGTTAAAAGAATAAAACAGCTATTCTCAGAAAAATCTTCCCTGATGCTTTAGAAAACCATCATTATTAATATGGACAATCTTTATTCTGTTTTAGTTTCAGCAAAGTAAGGCAGAAGCATAATTTCTCAAACCTATACACTGATCTAGGTATGAATCATTATGATTGAAGTTCTTTTCTGTATGTATTTTATACTTAATTTAGAAGTTAGACTACAAAACATACTAGTTTGGATAGTGCGGCAGTGCTGCTGACATACTGAATCTTCTCTAGATAAAGTGACAGTCTGGCTCCCCAGAAAAAAAGACTGTTCGCTACCACAGGCTGCCAGACCATCAGGAGACCAGGAAGTGAGTGGGAGCGTGAGCCTGCTCACATGCTGCTCGGGGGAACACAGTTCAAAGTGTGGGGCCTTGGGAAACCAAGGATGTGATGGATATGATGAAGAACACGGATGCTCTGCGTTCGGAACATAGCCCCAACGTTCACTAGCTGTAGAACCTTGAGGAAATTGCTTAACTTCTCTGTGCCTCAGTTTCCTTATGTTTAAGGTTTTGTTTGCTTCGTTTTTTGTGCAAGGTCTCACCGCATAGTTCGGGCTTGCAGTGATTCTCCTGATTTCTGCCTCTACAGTCATGTGCCACGCCTGGACTCCATCGCCAGCTCAGCACACCTGGAGGTGGGGCCAGCATGGCATGCGGTGCTAGGGATTGAACCCTGGCCCCTGCATCCTTATGTTTCAAGCAAGGGGATTAAACAGTACTCACCTCGATGACCAATAATGCTAGAATGATGAAGCGCTGAGGGCAGTGACTGTCACAAAGTCAGCCTCCACAGGGCAGCTACCCTCCAGAGGCTGTTTCCTGACAACTAGTCCTAGGCACTTGGTTTCCAGAGACTGACAGAAATACGTATTACTTAGCTAGCTACATGCAACACCAAGCTTCCCTTTACTAATGTCCATAACTACCATGGTACACTAATAAGCCTCTGCTTGTTGCATAAGGGTCATCATAATGAACTGACTCCTTTCACCTAAAACCTCAGAACTACAGATTAAGAACTTACAATGTCTGATAAATCTCTGAATTTCTTCCAAACTATCTCAAAATAAAATGACTGAATACCTAAAATATGTTTTTTGAATTTTATTTCTTTTCTTATCTTTTTTAAGAGAGGGTCTCACTATGAAGTTCAGGCTGGCCCTTTGTAGATCAACTTGGTTTTGAACTCACAACAATCCTCCTGCCTCAGCCTCTGCAATACTGGGATTACAGGCATGAACCACCACACCTGGCCCTCTATTAGTAAACTAGAGTATTCTCCGTAAAGCTGAAAAAGCTACAGCTACTTATGTACGGAAGAACCTCACAACTGCTACACAGGACTTTGATGCCATACAGACTTAATAGCTTCTACATGGGAAGAGATATGTCTAACTACAGCAGTCAGAAAGTCACCCCTCTGGGTGACCAGGAATGGGAGGAGCGGTTCGAGGGCTGTACACAGATATCACTGTTGCACTGGGAGCCTGACACTCACTTTGCCTTTGTGCGTCTCCTGGAGCCATTGGCGAAGTCTGATAAGGCAGCTCTCCTGAAGTGGAGTCAAATCGCCCAGGTATCTTTTGATGTAGTCTGCATCTAGTTTGTCTGAAATATAAATTACATGGAATTATATAACAACACAGCTCTGGATGTTGAGGCTTCCAGAATCCTGCTCAGTGAGGTAACTGTGTGGTCTAGGAGTCTGGGAGGGAGAGGAGACTGGAGACACCCGGCTTGATGAGCTGCCCTCAAGAGCTTCAGGGTTGCTAAGACCAAATCACTGATGAACTATAGGCAAGCTTTCCGACTCAACTGCCTTTCCCTGAATGCCACTGAGTTACCACCATCTGCCACACTCAATCCTATCTGTGATAGAATGATGGTTCTAACAGACATTAACAAATGTATCTAAATCTATTTTAAACTGAGCTAAACTGGGCATGGTGGCGCACATCTGTAATCTTAGCTAGTCCACAGGCTGTGTCAGGAGAATCACAAATTCAAGGTCAGCGTGGGCAATTTAGTAAGACCCTATCTCAAAACTTAAAAAAAAAAAAACAACCTGGGTTAAGTGGCCAGGACTACAAAGGATGAGATAGCAAAGCACAACAAAGATAGTATCAAAAATAAAACGTATCTCCCAACTGCCCTTCCAGTTAACAGCTGATTACTAAAAGCAACCAAATGGCACATTTAGTTGCACAGCAGAACATATAAAGATCACCTGTTGCTATTTTAACAAAATTTCCACATGGTAGAATTTTTTTGTTTCTTATTTTTCTATGTTTTCTAAAAAATGTTATGTTATGATAAAAACAAAAGACTTGTGCTTATGTACTATGTACTTAAGCACGAAAAGTAGCCCCTGGGACCAGAGCTCTTGGACACCTTCCAGCCCTGCCACTTTTCGGCTGTGTATGTCCTGCAGCCTTTCTGTGCCCAAATACAAGCAGAGGGAGGCACTTACACACTTCCCTCCTGAAAGGACCTATTATAACAGATACTCATCAAGGTGCTCTGGGAAGCACCTGGTGCAAAATAGATGTAACAAGAGTTGAATGATGACAGAATTCTGTATTGAAAGGATTATTACCTTAATGTTCACTGAAGGTACTTTTGGCTAATATAATGTAAAACATTTTGTGATCTTAATCAAAGACTAACTAGAAATAACCTTCCTTATTATAGAAAATCTAATGAAAAGTAAAATGAGTGTTTTATACAAGCTGAAGATAAGGAAAGTAGATCAGAAACAAGAGATGGCCATGTAACATCCATGTAACGTCTGACGTCCTAAGAAAGCAAGAATGGGCAGTGTGGCAGAGAAAGAAAGCCCCTAGATGACCACTGTGTCCTGTGTGGAGAATACAGCACCTCTCAGACCCACCATCAGGGGTTCCCACCATGGGCTCAGACAACCCGCCAGGGCTACTGAGGGCCTCACTGCTCAGCCCCTCAAGGCCAGAATCTGGGATGACGACTGCTGACGCCATTGCCTGACTCTTGCTTGAAGATACTGTCTCTGAAGAGGGCCCAAGGGAAGGTGGGGTCCAGCGGGGCACAAAGGTGATGCCTTCTTCTTCTAGTTGACGAAGGTAATATTCGATGATTTCTTTCCCCTCAGGAGAAAAAGTGAGTGGACATTCAACATTCAAATCATTCATCGCTCCCCAGTTTATAACACACTATCTAGCACTGGAAGCTAAGACTGTGGGGCTCAGTGGTACAGCATTTGCTACGTGTGCCTAAAGCGCTGGGCTCACATCTCAGAACTGCTGAAAGAAAACAAAACCACTACAGATTTCATGGTGGGTTTTTTTTTCTAAATTATTTTACTTTTCTTCTCCAAAGGTTTAAACCACAGTATCTGAAGAGATTAGAATTTTTATGTGTCTAATTAACCACACTTGCATATGTTCATCATGCAAATTCTAATGTAATGCCCTGCCTTCCAAATGCATGCCATTGTCCATACTGCTGAGCTTCAACCAAGAAGTCCCAGAAGATGAACCTGGATTCAGGGAGGGGTCCCTCAATACAGCAGGACTTCCTTGCAGCAGCCCAGAGGCTGGGAGCTGCTGTTGTTGCTTCACTCCCCCTGCAACTGTTTCCAGCAAGTCCAAGGGCAGAATGCTGGGACCAGGAACCACTCCCTAAGTTCATCAACAACCCTTATGCTGGGAAGACACATGAGGCAGAGGAACACAGTGTTTCCTCTTCAAGAAACAGCTGGGCACCCCTGACTGGTTCCTAACTTCCCAAGGCAGCTGGCTCACATGATCATCTTGGAGAAACTCTTGCCCTCTCCTGCCATAAAATTCCAGGAGACTCACTTTTTTAATGTTGCTGGTATATTGTTTCATTGCAATCTTTTCCACTGTACTTTCAAAACCAAAGAAGGACTTGATATCTAAACTTGCAGACTGTTCGAAACAGGTCCAGTCTTCATTCTCAGGATGAACCTGCAGGTACAGAAAAGGCACTCCCTCTAACACATGGCTGGCTGGCAGCTGTGTGTCAGTTCTTCAGTTACCTAGGAGCCAAAGGAAATACTTCCTGACTAATGATGCTACTGTTATAAGAGCAGATGGAAAAATTACATGGAGGAATTCAAAATCCAAAAAAAGTCCAAATTATAATTCTAAGATATTCTATAAAGGACCATAGAAAAGAGTGCTTCAGGGGGCTGGGGAGATGGCTCAGTAGAATAAGCACTTGCCTGGGAAGTGCAAGGGCCTGAGTTCAACCCCCAGTTTGGCCAAAAAGAAAGGAAGACAAAAAAAAAAAAAAAAGAGTGCTTCATTTCCCACTCTCAATAGGTTCACTCGTTCAACACAGGAAGTGGCACTCTATACTAGGACCAACACAAAGACCCTTGCCTGTGCCATGGACAAACTAATAGGGAGACAGACAACTATGAACCTAAAAGGCAAAGAAATATACAGTATTGGAATATGGGGGGAAAAACCTGGAGCACAGGTGACAGGACTGGTGGTAGAAAATCACAGCAGGCTGCATCATTCCATGAGCAGCCAAGGCTGGCCTAAAAAGGGAGACTGGTGCAAAGACTGAAGGAGGGTACAGGGAGAGCTCCTTGGAAAGCAGGCCTCGTGTCTAGAGAACAACAGGGTTGGCAGTTCTGCACAATGCAGCAGGGGCAGAAGAGGTGAGAACAGAACAGAAAATGCGCCTGGTCAGCGGCTGGGAAGACCGTGAGGACTAGGCAGGGGCCTCAGGGTTTTGAGCTGAAAAGAAACACACACTGACACAATACTTTGAATGGTCACCTTTAGATTCAGTGCTAAGGATGGGGTGAAGGCAGAAGCAGACCTAGTGGTCATTCTAGTAACGGGAAACAGTGAAGATGGTATGACAGGTCTCAAGAGATACAAAGGATGCTGATCCTTCACACTACATCTTTAAAGCATTAGAGTGAGACCAGAAGAGAAGTCATATTTAAAAAGAAACCCTATTGTCACTTAGTTGCCTTAAATGTCACAACAATGCAATCTGCAGTCCTCCAGTAATGCAAGCTGCCCTGCTGGTCCCACTAGTCAGAAATGAGTGACAATATCTACAGAATGAAGAACTATGCTCTCCAACCAACAGATGCACTGCTTACAACAGAGGTCAAATCAGCCAAGAAGCTGCATGCCAGCCTGCTCATGCCAGCCTCCACCCAGGGCCCATTACTCACAGAGTAGCAGCAGTGCTCGTTAATGATGACCCGATTAGAAAATGTTTCATTATGGGCCTCAATGTGCAGAGTACGTTCTCGAGAATTCAGGGAGTTTTTCTGGACAAAGTAAACATAATCAACTCCTGCAATCTTTAAAAAAGAAGTAGAGAAAAAGGGCTTCTTAGTAACATCCAGCTGCACAGAAGCCTACGTACAACTGTACTTCGACTCTGGGAGTACCACCTATTAATATTTCCTTTACAGTTACCTTCTTCAACAGCCTGGGTGCATCTATATACAGTTTGCAGCGCCTTTCGATGACATGAATGGCCCCATCTTCACTCTTGAATTCATTCACAGTGTCACTGTCCACAAACATTGGAATCAAAGGACAGGTAGGGAACCTCCTTTCATAGGCCTATGGAACAAAAGGCAAAAGAAGAGAAGGTAAGTGAAGCCCCACCCTGATAAGCTGTGGTCAGTATAGAGCAAAAACCATTTCTCAACAAATGTCAACAGGCAGCATCGCAACTGTGCCTTTAGATCTGCAGCTCTCATTCAAAAGGAGCAGACATCCTGTGTTCCTGGCAATTTCACAGGATGGCAATTCTCTCCACACAGATACACAGGTTGAACCTAACTCCCACCAGCATCTCAGGAAAAACTTTTGTTGTCATAAACATGAGTATTTTAAAATTTTCACAGAAAAGCAAAGAAACTAGACTTGCTTAAATGATTTTTAAAAAGAACTAGGAACTATCATTTAATATAGTAAGTATTAAGGCTTACTTATAGCTAAGTTACATAGCACTGGTATAGATCCACTGGCTAAAACCCAGAACCCAGAAACCAAGGAATGAACCCAGCACCCTATGCATGCTTTATCTAAGGCCATACCTGCTGTTCCATGCAGAAGAGGTACAAAAGAATACAATGGAGGAAACATGGCCAGGCCAAAAAAAAAAAAAAAAATCTTGACCCCAAACCTCTTATCAGACATAAAAATTAATCTAGAATGGATCACGGACATAAGTATAAAGCACGAAACTATAAAACTTTTAAGAAACAAAACAAAACAAAAAAAGCAGGAAAATCTTCAGGTGTAGAACTAAGCAAATAATCCTTAGACCTGATAGCAAAATTCAAATCCATAAAAGGGAAAACAGGGGCCAGGGAGATGGCTCAGTAGAATAAGCGCTTGCCTGGTAAGCACAAGGGCCTGATCAATCCCCAGTTCTGCAAAAAAAAAAAGGAAAACAGATAAAAATAGATGCCATCAAAATTAACTTTTACTCTCTAAAGTCCCTGTTAAGAGAATGAAAAACCAAGCTGCAAATTGGGAGAAAAATGGGAGGGAGGGAGGGAGGGAGGGGAAGGAAGGGAGAGATGGAAGCAGGGAGAAGGAAAATAGTTACCAAGCAGGGGCCAGTGAGATGGCTCAGTGGAATAAGCGCTTCCCTGGCAAGCACAAGGGCCTGAGTTCAATCCCCGGTTCCCCCCCCAAAAAAAGGAAAAAAAAAAGTTACCAAGCACACTGATACCTAGCATTCACAGAATACTGTACAGTTAGCAATACTGGGGTTAAAACTGGACAAGATTATGTGTAAGGTCCTGGATTTAGGCCCCCAGCATCAAAATAAAAAGGGGGAAGAGAGAAAAATGTTAAGAAGTGATTTTTTTTCTTTTTTGGCAGAACCCAGGATTGAACTCAGACCCTTGCGCTTGCCAAGGAGGCGTTTATTCTACTGAGCCATCTCCCCAGCCCAAGAAGTGAATTTTTATTATATGTTTTTCCAAAACTTTTTGAAAATTTCAACTGTTAAAATCCAACTTGAAAATGTACAAGACAGGACTGGACATCTCACCAGAGAGTATATACAGATGGCAAATAAGCACATAAACAAATGCTCATTAAAGAAATTAGCCATTAGAGAAATGCAAATTCAAACCACAGGAGGTATCTATCACCTTCCACCTATCAGAATGGCACAGAGTCAGCAGCCATTGGAGAAATTTTTTTTTTTTTTTGGTGGAACCGGGGATTGAACTCAGGCCCTTGTGCTTGCCAGGTAACCACTTATTCCTCTGAGCCATCTCCCTGGCCCCTCAGCAGCCACTGATAAGGGTGCCAGGAAACAGAATCCCTCAGACACCACCGGTTAGATTATCAGAGGAATGTGAAGTGGAACATCCAATCTCTAGCAGGAGGCATGGGCATTTGTATGCATATGCTCTTAATGATCAACAAGGACCCAAGGAATGGATGGAACCTTGTTCTGCTTCTAGAAAAATTGACAAAAAAGAAAAAAAAATAGCATGTCACTTAGAAATACAGAACACACATGGCATTCTGACAGCAGGGTGAGTTCCAGAAGCCTTCATGGCAGGGCACTTAGGGTAACCAAGAGTGATGGCCAGTATTCACAAAAGGGGACATGTACACAAAGGCCTGGCACAGGGGAAAGTGTGGCATGGCTTTTCATCAGATTTAGATTGGAAAAGAAGGGAAATGCACCGCACTAGTATTTCTGGTTTCATGTTGAGAAACCATAGCTAAGTGACACAACAAAATGAAGATTTCCTTCAATAAAATTTTGGTTTCAGCTGAGGCAGGAAGATCAATGTAAGTTCAAGACCAGCCTGGGCTACAAAGTGAGCTCAAAACCAGCCTGATCTGCATAGCAAGACCTTGTCTCAAAAAAACAAAAAACCAAAATTGGTTGCAAAAGAGAAAATATGCATACATACATACATACATACATATTGATCACTTACCTTCCTAATTGAAATGCAGTATATAAGGGGAAAAAAAAACCTAAAACACAGAATCAGCACCCAACCTAGCAAAAGCTCTCCAGAGCATCTATCCTAGAGAAACACAGACATGTTCACGCAGAAACAAATGTTAACGGCAGCTCTGCTCATCATAAATAACCCCAGATGTTCTTCAATGACTGACTAAAGTGTGGCCTGTTCAGAGAAAACTACTTGGTGATGGAAAAGAAGGAACTATTGGGCCTAGGCATGGAGCACATGCCTCTAATCCAAGACACTCAGGAGGCTGAGGCAGGAGGATTGCTGAGAGTTTCTTTGAGACCAGCCTGGTTTATACAGTGAGTTTAAGGTCAACCTAAACTGTATCTGAAACTCAGCCTCAAAAAAGAAAAGAAAAAACTACTGTACAACTTGGATGAATCTCCAAAGTATTATCCTGGGCAAAAATAGCTTGAACAGTTACATACTAGATGATTCCATGTATGAAGGGTTTTTGGGTTGTTGATTTTCTAAGACAGGGTTTCAGTATGTAGTAAAAGCTGACCTTGAGCCTGCTGTACTCAGGCTTGCCTCAAACTCATCATCTTCTTGCCTTAGCCTCCAGAGTGCTGGAATCATAGGCATGTTAGCTACCACATCTGGCCTTCAAAAACATCTCTCAGAGGCCAGGGAGATGGCTCAGTAGAATAAGAGCTTCCCTGGCAAGCACAAGGATCTAAGTTCAATTCCATGTTCTACAAAAAAAAAAAAAATCTCTCTCTCCTCTCTTCTACCAGTGTTAGGGATTGAACCTAGAATCTTTACACTGAGCTATATGCACAGTTACCTATCTTAAAAAAAAAAAAAACATATATATATATATATTTGGTACAGGGTCTTGCTATGCAGCTTGGACTCATAGTGATCCTCTGGAATTACAAGTGTGCACCACCATTCCTGGTTGCAGTGGCTAGCACAGTGTGGGACTGGCACAGCATGTGGTACCAGGGATCAAACATGGGTCCTTGTGCTTGCCAGGCAGGCACTTAGACCAAAGAAGCTATCTCCCAACCCCTCTTTTTTTTTTTTTTTCTGACACAGGTCTTGCTAAGTCACCACATTGCCCAGAGTGGGCTTGAATGTTCTATCCTCCTGACTCAGACTCTCAGCTGGGATTACAAGCATCAAAATCACAACCTTGCATTTGCCAGGCAGGTGCTGTGCCACTGAACTGTATTCCTATCCTGAAACATTCTTGAAAAGGCAAAGTTAGAGAAATTGAGAGTACACTTGTGGTTGCCAGAGGTTATGGTGGAGGCTGGGCAAGAGGGAAGTAGGAGGGCACCAACAGTGGCCCTTGGGAACTGTAGTCATGTCAGCATCCTGACTGATGCACTACTTTTGAGATATTACCAGGGGGCTCTGGAGGGGCTAAGCCACCAGTGCTGCATTCCAATGGCTCAAGCTTTCTTCCCCGCTCCCACTCAGGTATCGCTCAGGACAACTGGCACAAGCACCACAAGACCAGCGACAGAAGAAAGCCCTGCCACAAGAAGCAGGATGAGCTGAGTCGCTCTGCAGCCAGCGTTAAGAGTAGCCCCTCCACACACAGAGTCCAAGTTTCTGGAGGCAACAAGGAGGACCACGCCCTGAGGCTAGGTGTGGAAAACCTCCTGGGGCACTGATCACTGATGCTGTCTACCACACATCCAAGCTGGTCTGCACCAAAGCCCTGGTGAAGGACCGCACTGTGCTTGTTGACAGCATACAGCAGCTACTGTGATACAAATCCCACTACGCACTGCCCCTGGGCCACAAAAAGGGGGTCAAACTGATATCCAAGGCAGAACTCCCAACTCAGCTGCCTTTGAGAAGCAGCTCCAGCAGGCCAAGCTTCTTGCCTGCACTGTATCACAACCAGGCCAGCATGGTCAGGCACATGGCGTGAAGACTAGAATTCTAGCTGAGGAAAATCAAGGCCCAAAAAGGCAAATAAGGCCTCTCTCTTGGCTTAGCTCATGTAATAAAAGTGATTATTCTACAAAAAAAGAGAAGCTGCTTAAGTAAAGAGCTACAATAACCCCATACACCACTGGACCATAGTAGAATGAAGGTAAAACTCAACAGCCAAAGAAGCCACAGAAATTATGGAAACACATGGAGATCACACAACATGTTACTGAATGATCAATGGATGATGGAAGAAATCAGGAAAGAAATAAAAAATAACAATCAAATATCAACAGAAGCACACAAAAATACAAAGCAGAGTATACCAAAACTGTGAGACAAAACAAAAGCAGTTCTAAGAGAAAGTTATAGCCCCAAGTGCACACAGAAAAAGAGCAGAGACCCCAGTTAAATAACCTAATAATGCACCTCACACATCTAGAAAGACAAGAATAATCCAAATCTGAAACAGAAGAAAAGAAATTATGAGCTCAGAGCAGAAATTAATGAGACTGAGACTAAAAAATACAAAGACTCAATGAACCCAAGAGCTGGTCCTTTAGAGGAATGAGAAGGCAATTTGGGATGGGGAAACAAGAGGGAGAAAGGGGAAGTAAAAAGGATCAAGGCAGAATATATGAGTGTGTGTGTGTGTGTGTGTGTGTGTGTGTGTAAACTCCCCTGATGAATGTATTTACTGTGCATCATAAAAACATACTGAGAAAAATTAAGAGAAAGGAATAGACTTCCTATGGAATTTATCACAGCTCACAGAAAATGAGAGCTGAGCATGGCGGTAGGTATTTGCAACCCCAGCTACTTTAGAGGCTGAAGATAATCACAAGTTCAAGGCCAGTCTAGGCAATTCTTACCCTAAATTGAAACAAAAAAATTAAAAAGGCTGGGAATGCAGCTCAGTGCAAGGGCCTGGGTTCAGTTCCTCAAGGGGTGGGAATGTCCTTTAGAAAATGCACTTCAGCAGCAGATCTAGTTTACAAACTGAATGCATACTTAAACCTAAGGCATCCCTGGCTCAATAAGTGCATGTCAACAGAAAAATTACAGGCTGCAGGGACACAGAACCCAGGTGGTAGGAAGTCCAGTGCTGGCCTTTGCAGTCTGCCCCCCCCCCTATAAAGGGAAGACATTCATGCCAGGCTGACAAATACCATTTCTTTGTACAGTTAAGACTAAAAAGGGCAAAGGGCTTATTGTGTCTTCCCATCTAAAATTAATCACAACCAAAAATAAATTTAATGATGAAGTCTACAGTGCTAATGAGGAAATGGCACAGTTTCATCTCTAACAAGGCAAAGTGGTTCCAAAGGCATGATTTTCACAGAAGCTCTGACCTTAAGTGGAAAAGTTCCTGCTGCCTACCTCAAGCAGACCTGCTCATCTTGGTGTCAGTCCCTGAAGTCACCATGAGGATCCGCAGAGAACCTGAAGGTTATATGAATCCTTCCACTTGAAGTCCCGCTGAAAGTTATCCTTGGTTCTTTTGGATGACCCCACTGAACTTGACATGACAAGGTGCATCCATCTGAATCCAGATGCTGCACCATTGCATCTGTTTATATGGTACCACGTTAGGCAGCATACAGGAATGTCAGACAACTCCCAAGAGGAGGAAGTAACACAGCATCAAAAGACCACACAGGTACTATTAAGACCAAAGGAGAGGGGCAGGGGAGATAGCCTGGAGGTCTAAGCGCTTGCCTGGCAAGCACAAGGACCCTGGTTCAATTCCCAGTACTGCATGTTGTGCCCGCCTGTAATCCCAGCACTGGAGAGGCTGAGACAAGAGGATCACTTTGAGTCTGAGCTGCATAGAGAGAACCTGTACCAAATAATTTTTTAAAATAAGACCAAAAGAGATCAAGAACACCCTCAGCAGGAAGGGAGAACATGTGGACTGGGCCTCAGAGCCTGCCAAATTTGTTTGTAATCAGCAGCAATAGGACAACATGTAAGGGAAAGCTGGGTGCCAGCAGGGACAGGAAATGGGGGGGAAGGGGGCTGGGGTCACTGCAGGCCTATACTTAGCCAGCAGGGCCCTCAGGAGCATTGCCTTCCCCTTGTTCAAGGGACCAGAGGAGGGAACCTAATGTGATGAGAGTCACATTATAAGAAAACTGTGCACATGATGGTCTGGAGAGGAGGCAAACCCACATGTGGTGAGTTTAAATGTTCCTACTTTGGGAGCTAAAAACATGTTCTTCACATTTATCTACTCCCCTCCTCCATTTGACTAGATTCTAAATTTTATAACTGTTAGAATGTTGATAATCCACACAGTCCGTCTCTCAATGCCTTTTATCATCACTAGCATCTGCCCAGATCACACCACAGATAAGACTCGCTGAGGATCTTTTAGTGTTAACTGATAGGTTTCTGACTGCGCTGAAGCAGAGAAGCAGGCAAAAGGGAAAAGGGAAAGGGGCTTTACTATCTTTAAGGACACAGAGAGAATCTGGGGAAGATAAGGGATTCTCTGAGTTGGAACAAAGGAGGCTGAGGCTTTTACGGCCTTTTGCCAGGGGTGGCATTTGAGGGGGATGTTTAGATAAACCTGAGAGAGCTGACTGGGGTCTTTCCTGAGGTGGTGGGAAAGGTGAAAGGAAACTGCACCCTGAGCCGAGTTGGAGAAGCAGGAAGGTGGTCTCTGGGAAGATAAGCTGCTTTTTTAAGAGCTTCAGCCAAATTAGGTGACCATGGTAATAATTCTGCAATTCATACTAGGGCCAGAACCTATCAGTAACTGCAAAACAAATGAGTAACTCACTAATATTTGTTCTATACTGACACTAAAAACCACTTAAACTAACTTTTAAACTATACCCTAGTTTTGTACATTCCAGCACTATGACATACAAAGATTTAAACAAATCCCTAGTTTTGTCATTCTAGCACTATGACATACGAAGAAATTATGAACACAAGGACTTCAAACAATTCTAAGATACCATAAACACCTAAATTACATTGGATTCCAAGACCTACTGTATCATCTGAATAACTGAAACGACTGGTCAGCTGAGGGTCCTCGTGAGAAAGGCTGGGTTCTGCTCCCTACAAAGCCATCCACCCACAGAGATGCACATTAAGAAACAGTCATCTGCACCTTGGACGCCCAACAGGGCAGTACGCACATCCTGCAGGCAACATAGCTGCTGACACAAGGCGGTGAGGGGCCGGACAGGCTGGCATCTCCTCATCCCTCCGTGCTTGCTTTCGAGTGCTACCCTGTCACCCAATGTGTTACTTGGCCACAGAGCAAGGGCCAAGTCCCACTCCTCTTTTTGTCCCCATTTGAACAGGACCTCAAATGTTTGCCTTTTTTGACTACACAAGGTCTTTGTTCAACCAATACTTCTTGAATTATAGACTAACAAGTCTCCTAACCACATGAATCCAGAGTTTTACTGATACCCTAACCAGTCCTTCAGAGCTACAGAAAGCCTATGACCCCTGCAGACTGTCAGCACAGGAAACTCTATTGCTTGTTGGAGGTACATGGGAAAGCAATGACATAAAAACCTAAGAACTTAAGTCTCTGGAACAGTTTATAGGTGATACCAATGCCCTCATGTTCCCATGAATTACAACCTGTAAACTTAAAAGTGTGTAAGCTGTCCCTGAAGAATACATATATAAGCATTCTAGTTTTATTAAAAATATCAATACATGTCCTAGGCTCTATCTGCTGGAAGGGCTCAGAAGTAACGTGCTCAGCAATGAGCAAACCTGGCATCCAGATCTTGGTTTCTAAATACCACTCCCAGTGCCTGGTTAGGCAGACACAGGGGCTGGAGGTTCAATCCCTGGCCTGCCGTGCCACAAGGGCCCCAGCTCTAGTCCTGCCCCTGGGGCGCACTGAGAGATAGTGATTAAGACTGGGCATGGTGGTACATGCCTGTAATCCCAGCACTTAGAAGACTGAAAAACAGGAGAATCGCTGTGTAGTAAAACCCTGTAGACCCCTGTACTATTTTAAATATATACATTATATACATACATACATACATACATACATACATACATACATACCACTTCCTGTGGAAAAAAAAAAAGCCAGTACAGCTGACCACAAGCCTGGACTACTGTACCTGAAACATTTCTTACCAGAAGGAGAGGAGTAATTGATAGGAATGTATACATCCAAAGAGCATAGGAAATAGCTGAAAAGGGTTCCACCCACCAATTCTGGGATAATTTGAGCACTACAAAGTAAAGAGATGGCAGAGCATGACAAAATATAGTGATACTAGGAAAAGGCCAGGGGAGGAAATTTTGTAAAATAAAAGTGCCATTTAGTAAACACAAAAGGAATGACAGAATTAGAAAAATGACCATTTTTCAGCTGCCAATGTAGAATAACTGATGTAGGCGAGAATCATCAATGGACATAAATTAAAGATGATCAGAAGAGACTGTCACAGTCACAATTTGTCAACCTGCAGATCACTAGTTTACAAAGAGACAGGCTGGGGATATAGCTCAGTGGCACACACCTGCCTGGCAGGTGAGTTCCATTCCTGATATGAAAACACAGACAGACAGAAATAGAGCAAGAGAGACAGACAGACCCTTCATTATGGAAGGATCAAGTAGGCAACACCTGAATGAAATGACTGGATATTGGACCAAAGATGGGACAGTTGGATAATCTGACATGAGGTAACTGAGGCAGCAAGACCCACGCAGTCCTTGGAACAAGAACAGAAACCCTGAAGCTAACCATGTGAAAGCCATCAGGCAATTCCAAATTATGGAACATTCTATGGAACACTCAGTGGGAGAAGAGAAGGGGAGGGGAGGAAAGGGGAGAGGAGGGGAGGAGAAGAGAGGGAAGGAGAGGAGAAGGGAAGGGGAGGAAGTCAGTATGCTAAAAGACTTTTATTGGCCCTTGCCCAGCAGGCTGCAGTACCTTTGAACCACAGCAGGAGAAGGCAGGGTGAGATGGTGAGTGTGGGCCTGCTGTGCTCGGTGGGCCTGCTCCTCTGTGTGGGGTCAGCTGAGCCTCGGGCTGCCCAGCCTTGGCCTACCTACCACAGAGAGGCCCATCATCGGGGTATTAATGCAAGCTACCAATAATCCAGAAATGAAAAAGTGTGGAAAATACTATATTGCTGCATCGTATGTGAAGTATCTAGACTGCTGGTGCAAGAGTTATACCAATAAGGCTTAATCTTACATATGTGGAGTATGAAGAACTTTTCAAGTATATCGATGGAATCCTTTTACCTGGAGGAAGCTCTAATCTTGAGACACCAAATTAGGCCAAAGTCTCCAAAATATTTTATGAGTTGTCCAAAAAGAGTTTTGATGATGGAGACCATTTTCCTGTGTGGGGCACCTGCCTTGGATTTGAGGAACTGCCCTATCTGACCAGTGAGAAAATGTTATTAACTGTGACAAAGACTGAGAATAAATATCACATTGCCATTGAGCTTCACTAAAGGTGCATCAAAGAGAACAATGTTCCAGAATTTTCCTCCTAACTTGTTTCGGTCATTAGCAGCTGAATCCCTGACTGCAAATTTCCACACATGGAGCCTGTCTGAAAAGAATTTTACAATGAATAAAAAGTTAAAGAGTTTTTTAATGTATTAACTACAAATACAGATGGTATGACTGAGTTCATTTCATCAATGGAAGGACATAAGTATCCAGTACATGCTGTCCAGTGGCATCCAGAGAAAGCACCTTATGAATGGAAAGATGTAAAAGGCATTTCCCACGCACCTAATGCTGTGAGGACTGCATTTTATTTAGCCGAGGTTTTGTTTCTGAAGCTCAGAGAAACAGTCATCACTTTGAATCTCTGTCTAAAGAGAAGAAATCCCTGATTTACCAGTTCCCTGCAATTTACACTGGAAATTATTCTTTATTTCAGCAGTGTTACATGTTTCCCTGAAAGTTATCAATGTATTAATGAGCAGTTTTGGATAATTTCTTGATAAAATTGTCAAAATTGCTACTCATGATATTACTAGAAAAACACAGATTTCTTTTCTTTGTGGAGGACTCTGATTCTTCATTTAGTATGTGATTATGCTGCATTTCATAAATTAACAATGAAACAAATGTATGTTTT
>PVKA01015218.1:0-13293 GCA_004027165.1 Ctenomys sociabilis
ACACTGGTTTTTCTTTGTTTTGTTTTGCCTTTCTGGCGGAACCAGGGATTGAACTCAGGCTCTTGCACTTGCCAGGGAAATGCTTATTCTACTGAGTTATCTCCCTGGCCCCAATATACCATGTTTTTGAAAATTCTTTTTTGTCATAAAATTTACATTCTACTTAGGAGATACATACAATTAATAAATAATAGCAAGACAATCTCAAATAGAACTATGTGGTACAGATTTAAATACTACATTTGTAAATAATTATTAATGAAATATAAGATAACTTTTGTATGTGGTATACAACTAACCACTTTAATGAATTTTTGATTAATATTTATCTTATTTACAAGCCTTTTCTAAAGATAATCATAAAATCACTGAACAATATCTTAGTATCTTCTTACTAGCATTCATCCCTCTTACAGAACTGCATTTTAATTAACAGAAATCAATTTCAAATATCTATGAACATATTAAGAACCAAAAATGAAGGTTTTTTAAATTTTAATACATTCCTGGGGACTGGATAAACTCAGGTTCACACACTCTATTTAATATGGCCCATATTAATTGCACACTTGAACCAGAGATACAAATGCAATAAAACAATTAATTGGTTAGCTTGCTATTTAAAAGCCATAAAGATTCAGAGAGAAAAATGAAATTATCCATAAAAGAAATGATTACATTGTGGAGTATCTCTGGTTCAGTTTTGAATAGACAGTGATAGTGCACACAGTTTTATGTTTTGATAAGTGTGTAATTAATGCTTGTGGACCAAACAGCATATGGGTATTATATTTTTTTGATTCAATGTATTAATCCTAAGATGTCTGAAGAAAATATCTTGAGTACTCAAGAATTTTACCTCAGGGGCTGGGAGATGGCTCAGTAGAATAAGTGCTTGCCTGGCAAATGAAAGAGCCTGAGTTCAATCTCTGGTTCTGCCAAAAAAAAAAAAAAAAAAAAGAATTTTATCTTGATCAGCATTACATATAAAATTAAAATTTTATGCATATCATCTTATATTCCAGAAGTTCTTAATGTCATATTTCATTAAAAAAAATATATATATATATAATTTTTTTTTGTACCAGAAATAGAATTCAGCACTTTGCCCCTCACCAGCAGGCACTTGTACCACTGAAATACATCCTCAGACTCTAATTTCTTATATCGTTTTTTAAAAAATGTGTTTACCACAGGGCCTATAGTGTCTCACTGCACAGGTGAGACTCACAGTGATCCTCCCAAGGGCTGGGATTATACACCTGCCACCACACCCAGGCTCAGGTGCTGTCTCAGCGTGCCCAGGGGGCGAGGCCTGTGCCCATGCTGGGAATCAAACTCTGGTCCCTGCATCTGCCTGAGCAGGCTCTTTCATCTGCTGAGCTATGTGGCCAGCCCTCTAATTTCCTATATCTTTGATTGCAAAAAAGAGAAATGGATTTTTCTTTATCTTTTTCTTTCTACCTATAAGTCTATTGAAAGATATGTAAGATGATATGCTTCTTACACAATACAAAAACATGACAAATTTTGCATGTAATATATTGACTCTAAATGGCTTCAATTTAACTTTGAAGAGGATTTTTTTCTTTTGACATATTTTGGCAAATTGATCAGAATTAAAGGATATTTGCAAGAGCTGTTGAGTAAACTGCTGGGAAGTGAAAATGATGAGAATGTTAGAGCAGATATTAAATACTCTTGTCTTAGGTCAGGTACTCTAGAAGCAGAGACATAAACAATAACTTTTGTTCACTTTTAGTTTTTAGTTTTGTTTATTTTTTTAGTGAAGGAAGTGCATCTTTTAGAGAATCAGGCTAGGACACGGGGAAATGGCAATTAATCACCTGCTTTCAGCTGGAGATTGGTTTCTCTTTGACCTTGTGGAGGAGATCTGGAGCATAAATCATACTACAAAGTGGGCCTTGCCTGATGCTAGGTGGCTACCTTTTTACAGCCCTATACCAGTGAGTCATGGCTAGGTGTGCCCTGGGTGGGCTGTGCAGTGGTACGCAGACTCCAGACAGACAGATTCCACTTAGTTGAGTCATTGGTCCTGTAAAACAGCAGCTGTGAATGAACTGTCAACCAAAATAGCAACTGAAAGTTGGATGTGCAGGCCAGGAAAAGAATGCTTTTGAGACCTTAGCAAGATGGATTACAGTACATATTGGAAGAAGACACTTGTTACAAACCAGCACCAGTAGCACACACACAGACCTTGTATCCAAATTACAAGTTATGGGAGAGGATGGCAAGTCCATCAATGCCCTGCTTCAGGGTTTAATTAGTTTTCTCCACCCTTATAAGCACAGGAACTATTTTTATGGTTCTTAATCAGCAACTTCTTTCTTACCATTCATTTTGAAACAAGAAGCACTTATGAAATAGAAGACTAAGGGGAAGACCAATAACTGGGGGTTGTGAAGGCACTGGCAATTAAGGTTAGAGAGAGTCAAAATAAACATCAGTAGCCAGATGGAGTGTTTTGGTGTCCAACAGTTTATAGCAGGAGCAGTTCTTCTGATGACAATAGTCAGTGCATTTCCGTGTGAGTTACCACAGAAGAAAGAAGATGAAGATAGGAGAGTGAGAGATTTGGAGATGTACAGACAAGAGGGCTTGTGCAGGGTATCAGAGGAGCCTGTGGCTTGGGAAAAGGCAGTGCTTCTCGTCTCCAAAAGAGAACATTGGAGGTGAATGAAGCAGGCTAAAAGAAGGGTGGAGATGGAAATGCTTGAAAGAAGCAATTGTTAAGAAGGAGCATAAAGCCGGGCGTGGTGGCGCATGCCTGTAATCCCAGCACTCGGGAGGCTGAGACAGGAGGATTGTTGTGAGTTCGAGACCAGCCTGAGCTACAAAGTGAGCTCGAGGCCAGCCTGAACTGCATAGTGAGACCCTGTCTCAAAAAAGACAAAAAAAAAAAAAAAAAAAAAAAAAGGAGCATAAGAACAAAAACCTTGCTGCCTAATCCCAAGATGTGAACGGCTGTCCTAGAGAAGACCCTGGAATGCCAGTCTTACCTGTGAAAGCTGGCAGCAGAGGGAGAGCTTTCAGTGAAAAGGAGGAGGCATGTGAAAATAGCTACAGATTGAGACAGAGTGCCTAGGGGCCGCAGAGAAAGGACTTCTAAGACATAAATTGCTCGGTCTATTCCAATATGGAGTGTTATAATAGACTCAAGGGCTTTATGCCACTTTTAAAAGCATTTCACTGGCACTCATGGCTAACTCTACAACTAAGAGCTAACTCTTTCTGAACCTTACTTAGTTTGCATATTTCTCTGTAACATTTAAAAAAACAACCTAAGTACATATGCTTTGAGTTTCTTAAAGAGATATACTAAAAAGAGTTTTTAGAAAAGTAAATTGTAAATATTGATACACATACCTTTAAGGAACCTTGTCTTCAGGGGAAGGGAAAATGAAGGTTTTTTTTTTTTTTTTTCTGGAGGTGTTGCTTACAACAATGACGAAGCTTTTACATCCTTTATGAACACTAATGTGGAGACTAATGTAGGTGCTCTTTGTTTTAATGAAGTAGTAGGTCCAGTAGAAATGTTCCAGGGCTGACAGGAAAAACTTGACTTCAGAAGTGTAATTTTCTTTTAGGTTCCCCCCAGCATTGGCAATGCTTTCCTGGAAACTGGTTGTTGTATGTTGATGAGTTGTTGGTGCTTATTACCCTGCCTAGTACATCGGACACTCAATAAATATTTATTGAATGAATTAAAATGAATGATTTCTTAATGGACAGGGTAGTGGAGAGTGGTCATGTGTGTGTGTGTGTGTGTGTGTGTGTGTGTGTGTGTGTATACACATTCGTTTTTGTATCAAGCTGCCTGCCCAAACTCTGCTCACTCCTTTTGCTGATTCTTTTCTAGCAGATGTGTTTTCTTTTATTTTCTTCTATGCATTTTGCATTCCAAAATAAAAAGAATAGCCAAATGAGCCTTAATAGGGATAATGGCCTGTCAGGATATAGCTCTGTATATCTGTAGTAAGTAAAATATGCATTTAAATCATGTCTGTAGATGAATTAAATGCAGGCTTTAAAAACCAGTGGCTTCCAACCTTGGCTGCATACCCTAGTTTCCTGGGGTGATAAAAAAAAACATGATGCTGGATTTCACCCTGGAGGTGCTGATTCAGATAGTGTGTGGCAAGTGTTGGGACTACATCTTCTAAAAGTTTCTCAGGAAATTTTAATATATACCCAGGGTGCAAAACCCCTACTGTAAATAGGCTGTTTCTGAGGATTCTTGATGTCATTAGGGATTAAGTTCCTCAGTCCTCCCTTCCCCCATGAGTTCATCTGACTGTCATTCTTTATTCTTTTTTTTTTTTTTGTATTTTTAGGGAAGGGTGTTCAGGGTCTCTCTACTAGATCAGACTGGGAATGATCCACTGTAGCGTTTACAGCCTCCTAAGAGCTGGGATTACAGGCATGCACCACCACGCCTAGTCTCCTGACGTGATCATCCTAATTCTACACTTGAGTCTCAATTTTGGTGTCTGCTTTCAGTCCTGTTTTTTTTTCCTCTGGTTGATTTAGATCTTTTTAGTCTGAGGCTTCAAAAAGAAGTTTTAAGGGATTTTTGAGAAATTGGAATTTCAACTTGCTTCGTGTATGTCTAAAATGCAAATTATGTAAGCTATACTTGAAATACAATTGCTGGCAACTTCAAGTACATGACTTCATGGTTTTTAATGAAAATATAAGGAACTAAATCTTCAGTTTTGACATAAATAGTGCATGCTGTTTTTATTAGGAAATTATCATTGAGAAACCCAATGCTGTTTCACTGGAAATGCAAATTTTAATGACTAGGGAGAGGCAGAGACAGAGCTATAAATTAAGGACCTCAGTTACTCATTTTACACAGGTTTGCTAGTTCTTCATTCAGCTGCCTCCTTCTCATCAAGAGCCAGGTATGTTCTTCCATCAGCTTCAATTTAATACTGATTCCTGTGCTTGAAAATATAGTTGTTTGTTGATTTGACTGTGCATTAGTTTTCCTTGAGTTGATTTTGTTTAATTCATTTTAGTTTTGAGTGAGCAGGCAAGCACTTCTGGCAGATGAAAGATGCCTTCATAGCAATTAACCCACGACAGCAAACTCATCCATGAGACATGGACTTACAAGTATTTCATTCTGCGTAAAGTCTGTTCTTGTTCTAAAGACTTATTGTATTGATAGAGTAGCTATAAAGTAGCTCTGATGAAGAAAACATAAAACATGTTCATGATTTACCTGTTTAGTCTGGCAAATATTAGTTACTCTTAAAAATTATTCTTTGTGAGATAACAAATATAGTGTCCACACATTGAACAAAGTTGAAATGATAGAGAAAAGCACAGATGTATGCCTTCTCTAATAATCAATGGCTAGCAATATTTGATTGTCTTTGAAGGAAAGTTTAGAAATTATCATGGGGTTGTGGTTTAGGATATAAGAGAAATAGCAATTTGACTACTGTTCGAACTAGATTTTGATTGAATCTAGAAATAGCATCAGATAAGGATACAGCTATTAACTTTATTATTGTTAAGACTGAATTTGAACATTGCTCCTACTGGAGGCCTGTAGAACTCCTATAACTTCAGTGTCCTCCTTGTCACAGGCTGAGCAGCTTGAAAAACTGATCATCAGCAGGATAAGGAAGGATGAGGACTAGGCAGAGGGAGGTGGGGCAGTCAGGTTGAGACAAAGAATAAGAGAATAAAACCACTATGATATTAACCCCACTCGCTGGGAAACAGGAACTAAGAACTACTGGATGATCCCTGACTCTAGCTAACTTGTATGTCCTATCAAGAGAAGGCAAGAAAAAGAGTGAAACACTGACAGCAGTGACCTTGGGTTGGGAAGTGTAATTCTACGTTCTGGGTCAGTGCAGGAAGAGCTCCTATGACACAAAGCAGCCCAACCCAAATGTTCAGTGTTGAATGCTTCTGTCACTGTTTCAGATCTCACTGAAGTCATCATGGACTTCCTCATCGCGGCAAACACTCACTTTGGGTTTAAGCTTTTCAAAGAGTTGAAGAAAATACATGATGGAAACATCTTATTTTCTCCTGTTGGTATGTCAACTGCTGTTGGCATGCTCTTCCTGGTGACCCAAAGAGCGACCACCTCCCAGTTGCAGAAGGTAGGTGGCTACTTGGCTGCCCATGCACAGACTTGTTTCAGAAGGCCAGCCCTCTAGCATTGCATTGAGAATTTGCTCATCTTGACCTGAAGCCCAACAAATAAAGGGTAGAAAGACATGAAACGATTTCAGCTCTTTCAGGGAAAGCTTCTTGCCTCTTCAAGTAACATTATGTTATGTGCTCATTAATGCCTGAAACTTCCTTGAGTGGGGGAAATATCTCTGGAGTGAGCTGCTGTTCCCAGAGCCATTACTCTCAATTGAAGAAAGAATATGACAAGCAAAACTTTTAATCTCCACTGTATATAAATGACACATCAAAGGTGAATACATCAATGGATATAGGTTTCTTTGAAGAGATTAATGAACAGCCTAGGTCTTTTCATGATTTTGCAAGAAGATAATTACTCATATATTACCAAAATTTGTTTAACAGGAGTCTACTTTCACCTGATTGATTCTATGAAGGTTTTTAGTGGTCTAAACACTTGACACAATATTTTCTCCCTATCAGGTGTTCCATCTTCAAAAAGATACAGAAAGTTCTGGAATAAAAGATGAAGATAAAAAGGTAAGACATATTTTTGGCAGTCTTTAGCATGGTTACTTTTTAGATGTGAACTCACTGGGAAAACAGATTGAGAAAGGTAGGAAGGTTGTAATGCTTCACATTAATTATTAAGCAGTAATGATTACTGTGTCCAAGTAACACTGCTAAATGTATTAGTTCACTTTCTATTGCTCTAACAAAATTTCTCAGGCTGGGTAATTTATATATAAAAATATTTATCTAGCTCACAGTTCTGGAGGCTGAAAGGCCATTGTTGGGTGACTTGTTCACCTCCCTTCCTCCCTTTTTCCTTTCTGTCTTCCTGTTATACATAATGTGCAAATGCCTTTTTATATAAGCCCCTTGGCTTCCCTGGATGAGAGTTGCTCTAGTTCCAACTTATTGAATATGATAATTATTCAAGTGGCTATTAAGCTCTTGAAATATACCTGGGTCCACCTGAGATGTAATAGGTATAAAATAAACACTTCAGGAACTTAGTAAAAGAAATGAATGTAAAAATCATTATTTTTTTAAAAATAAGGTTCATACTTTTTATATGTAATATACCATTAATATTTATTGAAGTGACATGTTAAAAAGACATATTAGGTATGTTGGGTTATATAAAATATAATAAAATTAATTTCACTTGTTTCTCTTTACTTTTATTTATTTTAAAACAGCTTTTTAAAATTCATTAGTTTTATTGGTATATTTTAGGTATACACGGTATCATTCATCATGTGGAATTTGTACCTGTACATTTCAATGTCTTCTCTCCTCCTCCTCCACCTCCACCTCCTCCTCATCCTCGTCCTCATCCTCTTTCTCCTTGTTCTCTTCCTTGTCGTTGTCCTCCTCCTCCTCCTTCTTCTTCCTCTAATTTTATATATTTGGTGCAGGGTGTCACTATGCAACTGGGACTCATAGTGACCCTCCTGTTTTCAGCCTCCCCAGTGCTGGGATTACAGGCTTGCATTAACATGCCTGGACTCAGTCACCAGCTCACAGCATCCCAGGGATGGGGCTGGAGCAGCCTGTAGGACAGGGGATTGAACACTGGTCCCTGCACTTGCCAAAGTAGGCGCTTTAGTCCATCGAATTGTCTTGCTAGCCCTTCATTGTTCTTTATTCCATTTTGCCTGCCATCCCTTCAACCCTTCTTTCCTCCTTATTCACAATAGCTTTGCTTTCATTTTATTCTTTTCCCTTTCTTTTTTCCTCTCCTCACTGCCTTTCCCAATTTGAACACTTTTTCCCTTTTCTCCAATATCTGTTGTGCATTTTGGTCTTCATTTAACCATTTGCTTTCTCACACCAGAGAGACTATGTGATATTTGAACATATATGTTCAATGTATTTCACCTAAATGTTATCAAGGTAAATTAATTTACCTAGAAACATCTCAAGCTTATCCTTCTTCATGGCATAGGAATACTCAATCATAAGAAAGAATATGTCTTCTTTATCCATTCCTTGGTTAATGGATATTTCAGCTGTTTCCAGGATTTAGCTATTACAAACTGCAGTTATAAGAATGGATGTACACATATCACTGTGGTATGATGGTTTTAATTCTTTTAGGAAGATACAATGAAAGGAATAGTTGAGTGATATAAAAACCTCTAGTTTTAGTTCTTGAGGAATCTCCACAGATTTCCACAGTAGTTATAGCAGTTTACATTCCCAAAAATGATGGAATAGTACTCCTTTTAATCTGAAGTTCTGTAAGCAGTTCTTGTGGGTTTTGTTTTTAATATTTTGTTTATTTGGTAGAAGATCTCACTGCACAGCTCAGACTCATAATGATCCTCCTGTCTCAGCCTCACCAGTGCTGGGATTACAGGCATGTGCCACAGCATCTGGTTTTGGTGGATGGCAAAGCATGGCCAGGATGGTAGGCACAGTATGTGGTACAAGGGATCGAACCTGGGTCCTTGCTCTTGTCAGGCAGCTGCTTAGGCAGTTGAACTATCTCACTAGTCTTCTCTCTCTCTTTCTTTCTTTCTTTCTTTCTTTCTTTCTTTCTTTCTTTCTTTCTTTCTTTCTTTCTTTCTTTCTTTCTTTCTTTCTTCCTTCCTTCCTTCCTTCCTTCCTTCCTTCCTTTCCTCTCTTTCTGTCTCTCTCTGCCCTTTCTCTTCTCTCTCCTCTCTCTCTCTCCTCTCCCCTTTCCCCTCCTCACTCTCTTTCTTTCCTTGTATTTAGGTGTTACAAGGTCTCACTATATGGCTTGAGGTTACAGTGGTCCTCCTGTTTTCAGATTCCTCAGCACTGTGATTACAGGTGTGTGCCACTACACCTGGACTCTAGCTGGGTCAGCCCACCTTAGGGGCAGGGCTGGCACAGCATGACGTACTGACAATCACATGTTGGTCACTTTGCTTGCCTAAACGTCTATTGAACTGTCTTGCTGGCTTACAGCCTTGATTTTTTTAAAAATAAATTTTATTGAGAAAAAAATTGCAATGAGATATTTTCAAAACAGGTTGGTAGGAGAGTTACAATAATTAATACAGCCAGGCGTGGTGGTGCAGGCCTGTAATCCCAGCACTCGGGAGGCTGAGGCAGGAGGATTGTTGTGAGTTCGAGACCAGCCTGAGCTACAAAGTGAGTTTAAGGCCAGCCTGAACTGCGTAGTGAGACCCTATCTCAAAAAAAATAATAATTAATACATTGCATACTGTTCTCTTTGTAGCAGTCATTCATAGCACAAGCTGCAGACGTGATATTCTGTCCAAAACTATTAGTACAAATCTTTCTTCTTTTTGAATTAAGAATAAGTATATATATATCTATCTTAACTATTTTGTATATACAGATACAAAATGGTCATTTATATCTCCTTTTTTGTTTAGTTTTGTCAGAGATAGGTATTCCATTGCCATCCAAATATTGTAGGTGCATTAATTCAGAAAAATATTCCAATATAGTCCAGTAGTCCACAGTAGTAGTGGGTTATCCTCAGGACTGGCAATGTCTGAAGCTGTTGACTTGAGCCTTTCACAGTTCAGCCTATTAACATGGCTTCACTTTTTATACTGTTTTCTACGCTTTTCTGTTGGACAGTTAAGACCAAGATAAAGCAAGACCTATATAACAAGAAATGTAACTTTTATATCTGACAAGGTCAGTCAAGTCCCCTCAGAACTTATCTTGAAACACTGCACTTCACTGTGTAGATCCTTTGTCAGTGTGAGCCATGTGGATGACATGTGTCAGCCACATGCCAGTGTGCCAGTGTCAGCCACCGCCGTTGCTTGACAAATTTGCTCTCTGTGAAAGCTTTCTCTCCATGTGACTCTCCTTAGGCACACTGTACATCATCGACCACATTCCTCTGTGGCCCCATAATCTCCTTGATCAGAAAATTTAGGACACAACTGAGTTACATGATGTTAGAGTACAGGTTCTCTTATGTCCTGAGTCTTCACTGACCTTGAAAGGCTAGGGCCAAAATGTTGGCTGTCCTTGCAGGAGCCCTTCTTTTTCTCTAATTTTTGGTTTGCAAACTTAAGTTGTTAACCCTCCAGAAGAGAAGTTTATTACTACTGGACTGCAGTTAGGTATAACCTCACTATCTGTCTGAATATCAAACATCTTACAGCCTTCATTTCTTGATAAAATCCATTTTTTTTTTTCCTGGAGTGAGAACGAATCTCAGTGTTGTTTGAATTTGCACTTGAAGGAATAGTGATGTTGAACACTTTTTCATATATTTATTTAGTATTTCTACTTCACCTATGAAATGTCTTCATTTGAGACGTTCATTTTTGTGTTCAGCCTTTAAGTCTGATTATTTTAGTTCTTTTCATAACATAGACACTAGTCCTTTGTTTGTGGAACAGCTGGAAAAATATTTCCTACTTTATGAGTTATTGCTTTACTCTATTTATCTATTTTTTTCTGTACTTTAGGGAAGGGTGTACAGGGTGTTCATGGTCTCACCACTAGATCAGACTTGTAGTGATCCACCTGTTTACAGTCTCCCCAGAGCTGGGATTACAGGTGCAGGCCACTGTGCCCAGTCTCAATTGCTATCTCAGGGTGCCCTGGGGGTGGGGCCACATGGCAGGCCTGGGCACTGAACTCCCATCCCCTGTGCTTGCCTAAGCAGGCACTTTAATCTGCTGAGCTATTTGGCTGGCTCTGCAGTATTGTTTTCTATCCTTTGAGTTTCATTCTACAAATTTATTTTTGCATTAAATGTGTTTCTTACTGTGTGTTGTTAGACCTTACCTCTTGATCCATTCTGCTAATCTGTTTCTTTTGATTGGTGAATTAATATGATTTACATTGATAACTATAAGTGACGCATATTGACTTATACTTGTCATATTATTTCTCTGGGTTATGGGTTTCCTTTGTTTCTGCTCTGTTTAATTGCTTGCTTTGTTTGATTGATTCATTCTGCTGAGGTTCATGGAGTTGTAGTTTTTTTTTTTTTTTACACATTTTTAGACTATCCTTCAGAACATTTTGGAGTACAGTCTTCGTGGTCATGAATTTCTTCAAGTATTCTTTGTTGCAGAAATATCTTTCTGTCAATGTTGAAAACTAATTTTGCAGGGTACATCAGTCTGGGTAGGAACTTTTTTTTTTTAAGCTATCTTTGATTTAAGGATATATACTGAAAAGTCTGTTGTGATTCGAATAGGCTTTGCTTCATAAGGGACCTGTTTTATTTTTTCTAAATTTAAATTTTATAGCTTTCAATTTTTTGTTCTCATGTTAAATTTCCTTCTTTCTTTCTTTCTTTCTTTCTTTCTTTCTTTCTTTCTTTCTTTCTTTCTTTCTTTCTTTCTTTTTCTTTCTTTTTTTTTGTGTTTTAAGGAAGGGTCTTCAGGGTGTTCAGGGATTAACTATTCGATCAGACTCATAGTGATCCGCCTGTTTACAGCCTCCTAAGAGCTGGATTGCGGTCACACTCGTCCATCACTCCCAGTCACAATCATCATCTCAGTGTGCCCTGGGGCAGAGCCAGCACAGAGATTGAACGCCTGGCCCTTGTGCCTGCTTGCAGGTTCTTTAATCCACTTAGCTATTTTACTGGCCCTTCATGTTAAATTTCTTGAATCATAATTATTATTTGCTTTGGTATAGGTGTTTTAAAAATCATGATTAATTTGAGTGCTATATGCTTCAATTATCTGTATCCAATTCTTTTTCCATATTTGGGAAGCTTTCTGCCAGTAGTTGTGTGAATCAGCTAAACATAATTGTGCTATCTCATGCTTTTTCATGGATTCTGATCAATCTTACATCATTGTTTTCATAATCTAGCAGTTTAGAAGCTGTTGCATTGACTTTTCAGGGTCCCTTACTATTTTTAAGAAATCTTGCCTTTCATCGTTGCTAAGCACAATATTGTCTTCTAGATCTGATATTCTGTCCTCATATTGGTTCATTCTGCTGCACATAATTTCAACAAATATTTAATCTCCTCGTATTTAGATACATCTGTTTCAAGCAACAATGTTTTCCTACTTTGGGCATTCTTAGTTTTGAGTTCTGATCAACCAAAGTTTTATTTACTCCAGCAATATTTTATTACATTTCTGATAAGTACCAATATATCAATCCATATGAACAATATAGCTATGTCAAAACTTGTTAGATTTGAGTTCCAAGAAATCAAGAAAGTTTTGCTTTTCTTACATAGATATTGGCTTAAGGATAATGGAATAGTAAGGAGAGGAGCATAAGGAGACACAAAAAGAATTAATATGTGATATGTACATGCACTGAATTTCCTGTGATGGATATAATTACCATGTACTGCAAACACGTATTAATAAAAATTAGAATGTAAAAAAACTAAAGCTAAAAAAGAGAAAAATTGATGTTTATTGGGCATTTATTATGGGCAAGTCACTGTTCTAACTACTACATACTGTACATATTAACTTATATACATTTCCACTCATAAGTGTCCTCTGAGATCGATACATTATAATGGCCATTTTACAGATAATGAAACTGAAGTTAAAGAGATTTCTCATCTCCTTTTGTCTTCATTATTACCTTTAATGAAAATCAACAATAATTATAAGGCAAATTAAAAATTTTAGACAAATATTGAAATGTGAAAGATATAACATGTGGACGGTGAATTTTAGAAAAATATTTCTGAAATGAATAAATAATGAGATTTATAATATATTGTGCTTTGTGAAATTATTTACAAACTTGAATATAACAATAAAAACTGTCTAAAATAAAGATGAAGAAGGACAAGTTTACAATTCAGTCACATTACAGTACCTTCTGTGCTAAAATCAAGAGACATGTTCATATGATTAGAATTCTCAACATAGAAGGGAGTAGGCAATAAATATTTAAAGATTTAAATTTTCTGAAGAAAAATGAAAGTTTTGCACAAGAAATATGAATAAAATCGTACTAAGATACACAAAACTGAAATTGTCCAAAATTAATTGTAAGGAAAAAATAATTAAAGCTATACATTAAAAATATAGCTATGGAAGATCAAAATTAAATAGCATCTTATTCCACATTACAAAATCAACAAAAACAATTACAAGCAGATAAGAAACTAGATTTACTCATTTAAAGGACGGAAAAATAGCC
>PVKA01015218.1:13393-50630 GCA_004027165.1 Ctenomys sociabilis
CAGAAGGCAGGATAAGTTGCTGTATGATCCTGGATAGAGCAGAGAATAAAGAGCTCTGAAAATGGTAGTTATGCAGGACTATGTAAAACATAATTATATTAAACAAACCCATTTAAAATCTCATTGAAGATTTCCACAAAACAGTATTAATCTTATGTCAGGGTATATATATATATTTTTTTTTTCATAAGTGTGTGTGTGTGTGTGTGTGTAAAAGACAAGGAAGAAGTAATATAAAGTCAATGGAAAATGAAAATATACTTTTTAAATTTTCTAATACTAGGAGAAAGTGTCATACCATGTCTTATAAGTAGATTATAAGTCAAAGAAATATTATAAATCACAAAACATTGAAATTAAACAATATCCAGAAAATTGGTTAAATATGAATTAATTCAAAATTAAATTAAATATTTCAAAATAATATTCAAAATTGTGAGTCCAACTAAGTGGCCAGGATGTAATGTATCATATGTATGAAACTATGATCAACTCAGAGTACTCACACAGTATTTGAGTAGGTTAATACATACAAAAATATCAACTAAGAAAAAGTTTTCATAATAGTATAGAATTACTAAGAATAAAACATAACATAAATATTGAAATGGCAAATATATGACCAGCACTTGTAACAGTTGGGAAACAGGATATCACACAAAGTTCTATTGTGTGGTGGACATGGACATTGTCCATGATGCTTGCTAGTGGCCAGGGGTCACTTATGGGACTGAGCTACTGCTATTTTCTTAATATCCACCCTGTAGACCCAGATAGAATCATGACCCATAGGGTGCAGGAGAAGTCCATTTGTACAGTATGCTGATGAAAATATTTTGCTGCTGAACACAGAAGAATAATTGAAAGACTGCTGTTGTACACCCTTTTCTCTGTGTGTGTTTGCCCTATATGGTGGTTATTTCCATTCTAATTTTGCTCCCTCTCTAGGACATCATTTATTAGTCTGTGTAGGCTTGGCTTTGTCATCATGAAATTCTTTAGTTGTTCTTTGCCGTGGAAGTATTTCACTTCTCCATTAAACTTCAAAGAGGGTTTTCAGGGTATATCAATCTGGGTTGGAATTTGTTTTCTTGTAAGACTTGAAGTACTTTGCTACATGTTCTTCTTGACTTGATGGTTTTTGAAGAGAAATCTGCCATTATTCTGAAGGGTTTTCCTTTAAATATGATGTTTCTTTTCTCTAGCGGCTTTTAGTTTATTGTTCCTGTGCTGGATTTCTGGAATCTTAATTATTATATGTCTGAGAGTTGTTTTAATTGGATTGATGTTATTTGGAGTTCTATATGCTTTGGTTACTGAATGTCAGATTGTTTCCCTGTATTTGGGAAGTTTTATGCTATTATTTCTGTTCATACTCCTTTTCTTTCTCATTGATGTTCATCTTTATATCATCTTGCAGATGATGAATTATTATTAGTCTTCTGTTGTTCATCTTTGTATCATCTTGCAGATGATGAATTATTTTTTCTTGCATCCTAGTTGTTTCTAAGAGATCTTTTCTTACCTTATCATTAGCTGCAATGGTTTCCTCAAGGCCTGAAAGACTACTTTTACTTACATTCATACAGTTGTGCCAGCTTGTGATTGAGGTTTTAATTTCCTGTGTATCCTGTGTATTACTTTGAATCCACTTCATGCATTCTATTTCTTTCCTATATTTCTCATTCAAGGATTCCATCATTTTTATATTCTCATCTATTTTTTATCAGTGTCTTCTTTAGAAGCACTTAGTACTTGTTTCATTATAGGTATCATTTCTTTTTTACTTCAGAGATTATTTTTGATCTGATTTCCTCTATACCTTTATGCACTTCTTTCTTTACTTCTGACGCTATTAGTTCAGAGATTTCAGGTGTGTGATTTCCAATTTCTTCTATGCTATTGTCTCCTGGATTTGTTATGGGTGGGCTTAGGGCTTGAGAATGCATTTTGCTCCTTAACTTTGTCATTTTGTATAGCACTGTCTTCTGACCTTTGGTGTAGAGCTTTGGTAGAGTTATTACCTCAGTACCAGGTCCTGATCTACCAAGTTCAAACTTGCCTAAGTGGGTGTGGCTTGGGTCTGGCTGCTGTGTTTCACTTCTTCCTACTGTAGCCCTTGGAAGTGAACCTGCTGTGCCACTCTGGCAAGATATTCTGCTACAGGATCAGCTGGATGTGTCTTGCCTCTAGCCTCTCTGCAAGAAATTCTGTACTCGGCCTGTCTAATGGAGGAAGTTCCACACACAGACCTTGCTTGAGTGCTGGCTGGAATTCAGATCCAGAGGGCTCTGGGTAGTCCCACTCACACACAAGGCCTGCATGCTGGCTGGAGTGAGGGTCTTGCGGGCCCCATGTGGTCCCACTCACACCGTTTTTCATAATTTTTTATGCTGCTTTATATTTTGTATTTATCTTTTCTAAATCCCCTAATCATACCCTTTATAAGGCCATTGTTTCTGTTGTTCTCTAAGCAATTATTTATCTTTTGATTTTTTTAGAGCCTCATCCATTTGCTTTGTTGCTTTCACTGTTACCACCTCAGTTACTTAATGTGGGTGACTTGAATTATTATATATGATTCCTCCTGGATTTGCCTTTGGTGGGGCTGAGGTTTGAGTTTGTAGTTTGATTCTCTTTATTCTCATTTTTAAAAGAAATTAATCCTTATGTTCAGATTATTAATTGGCTATGGTAGTTATTTTTATTGCTAGTATTAGGAGCCCTTAGGAAATGACTCTTTCTTAGAGATGTCTTCTAGCTGTAGCTGGATTTTGAGTTTTCATTCTGTTCCAAGATCCTACATCTTCAATTTATTGAGGATGAGAAGTTGTTGCCTTTTTGGCTTAGTCTCTGGTTCTTTGGAACTTGCCTATAGTATTTTTCATGACCTTCCCAGAAATTTCAGTGCTGACATTCAAGAAGAATAGCTCATCAGAACAAATATGCCACTACTTCTGCTAAAGTAGTAATTCCAGGAATAACAATTGCATCAAACACAGCCAAGAAAATGACAATTTTCTTGGTAATAATTAACTTGCCACTTTTAACTGTATGAGCAGAATTTGAAATTGTATAACCAAATCTAAAACAAACCAGAAAATTGTGTATGGTAAATATTCCCTCAATATGGTGATTTTACTCTTGGGAGAGAAAAGTTAAAATGGGATAGTGGAAAAAACAGGCCAGGCTGGGCCTTATTGTGAATTCAAGACGAGTTTAAATTATATAGCAAGAGCCTATCTCATAAGAGAAAACAAAACAGCTTTATTGAGATGACTCATGTATACTTTGGCCATTTTAAGCATACAGTTCAGTGGTTTTCAAAGAAATACACAATTATTATTACAATCTGTTTTGGCACATTTCATTACCCCCTCCTTAATAGCTATGTGTTGTCATCTCGTATTTCTCCTCCTGTCCTAGGTTACTAACCCTTTCCTCCAGCCCTGGCCCTAGGTGGTCCTAATTGTTCTGAATCAACTGGCTCTGCCAAGGACAACCCTGAAGCTCTTAGTTAGAGCACTGATATGTCTATAGAAATATTCAGAAAAATGCTCATCCTACATCAGAAGTATAAATCTTATTTCATTTGAATGTATAACTCAACTTACTCCATTTTGAGTTACTTTTCTTATTTACTGTCTAGAACAGAAATCACTTAACTTTAATGCATAAGAATTACCTGGGGATTCACCTACTTTTTTTTAAGTGCTTAGAGTCTGTGGGTACATAAAAACAAGTGCACATAACACATGGTGGCAAATTACATTTGAAACCAAAAGAACAACCTGAGTGAGGAAAGAAAAATCTGACATTAGGATTCTCTGTGGAGCTGAGATTTTTCTGTGACTTAGACCATGATTATATGTTTTGTGTAAAAGACAACTAACATCTAGGGGCCACAGAGAATCCATAGACTGCTCTCAACGACATCCAACTGAGGAGAAAACCTACTCACCACACTCTTTTGAAGGAGAATTGAGTCTTGGTTTTAACAAGATAACCCACTGAATTTTTGTTTTGATTTTGAAGATCGAGAATACGGAAGAGATACATGAGCAATTCCAAACATTTTTGACTGAAATAAGGAAACTCTCTGACGATTATGAATTGTACATAGCCAACAGACTGTTTGGAGAAAAAACATATCTCTTTCTTCAAGTAAGTTTTGCTGTTCCCAGCACATCTAGGAGTGTTAGAGGTGAGTGGCTAAATGGCCACAGGGGTCCTGGGAGCCTTTGCCAAAGTTAGCTGCCCAGTTCTGCTCTCCTCACTGGTGGTCTTTCTGGTCTGCTCACAAAATATTTTCAGTCCTGGTAACTTGAACCTTATTTTTGCCTTAATACCACTAAACCTGCATAATATTATGCCTGAAGACACTCAATGTAGCTTTTCCAGATCCTAAAAATTCTTCTTTTGATATTCGTTGTCCCAACTAACATAAAATTTTATGTAGAAATTCAGGCAACTGAAAAATTGACCTTAAAATTTCTTTTTTTCATCCTGTTTGTCTTAAAGAAATATTTAGATTATGTTGCGAAATATTACCACGCATCTCTGGAACCTGTTGATTTTCTAAACGAAGCTGACCAAAGTCGAAAGAAAATTAATGCTTGGATTGAAAGCCAAACAAATGGTAGAGTATGAGTGGGGGTTCATTGTCATACAGGAACTTCTTGATCACTTTATAGGAGTGAAATTTTGAGCTTCACATTACATAGTATGCTTTGGGAAGGGACTTGGGGTGGGTTTTGCAGGGAGTAAAATATAAAACTGGGGATGAAGGGGATGAGAAGGCACTGCAGATGGTCACCATCTATGTAGAGAGATTCAAGGTAAACAGCGAGTGTGCCACAAAAAGCCAACCATAGGGAAGTACTTAGAGAGGAACTGTTTGCCCACAGATCATAATATATTTGGTGTTCCATAAACTGGACTCATGTCTATGTTGTTTATTATTTACCTTACATCAAAGCATTTCTTCCTGAGCCTGAGTCCATCAATGTAAATGTGAAGATGATTTCCTTTTTTTTGTTAAGTGGGTTCTTTGTTGAAAACTGTCTCTGCTGTCTACAGGTGGGACCACTTGGACATTATCTTCATTTGTACATTATGCAGGCTTGACAAAACTTTTATTTCTATCCACAGCAAACAATTCAATGAATTACTCATGTCATTCTCCCATTCTCATTCCCAAGCATAAGCTAAATACATATGAAATGCTAGAGAGAAACATTAATATGGAAATAGGAGCAATAAGTGATATTTAGTATTTTATTCTAGTTATTAGAGAAATCTCTGTTGATACAGACTGTATATTTCTTCATCCTTTATCTAGAAAAAGAAAAGTAAAAGCATCAGAAAATAAGGGGCCTATCCAAAAGTTCATTGGACAGTATTTTTCAGAATTTAGTGTGGGATGGTATGAACCAAGAACTCAAAACATCAAGTCATTTTCCCATAGAGTAAGTATTCTCTAAATCTCAAGTAGAAATTCTAATTGCACTGGCAAGAAAACAGCCAACATAATTCTTATGATATGTCAAATAGCATTCTGAGTCCTCACATAGTTAATCTTTTCATCAAACTATATAGGAGGTTTTATTTATATTTTTTAATATGTGGAAACTAAGGCACAGAGAACATAAATCAATTATTCAGCTGATAGAGGCCCAAACTGGAAGCCGTCAGTCTGGCCTCCAAGCCCGAACACTTAACAATCAACCTTAATTTATGCAGAGAGATAAGTTGGCAATGTACAAAGTGAGAAGCTCCACTTACTCTGCCAGCAAACCCTTCATCAGCAGAGCTTTCAGGTGCTGACCTGGCTGAGTTGCTCAGGAGTGAGTGGCCAAGTCTATTTGTATCATTTCTACCACACAACTCATTTGTCATTTGGAAGACGGCTCAGTCCTTTTTGTCTGTTTGCAGAAAAGATCAAAGATGTATTTCCTGAAAACTCTGTGAGTAGCTCCACCAAGCTGGTGCTGATAAATGCAATTTATTTGAAAGGAAAGTGGGACAGGGAGTTCAAGAAAGAAAATACAAAGGAGGAGGAATTTTGGCTGAATAAGGTATGATGCTTTGTTGATGTGATGTGTTTATACATTGGCTTAGTTACTTTTCTCATTGATGGGACAAAATACCCAACATCCAAAGCTAAAGGGGACAAGGTTTATTTCACACAGAGGCTGTAGAGATTTCAGTCCAGAGTTGGCTGGCTCTAAAGGCAGGGTGAATGGGAGACAGGCATTGCAGAGGAGAAAGAATTATGGTAGGCAGAAGGTAGCAAAGCCATGAGGCTCAACCATAGCCTTTTCTATCCTTTATATTTTTATCCAGACTACTTAGGGTGGGCAACACCTTAACTTTCAGTCCTAGTGCTCTTGATCCCAGCAATGCACCATGAATTAATTCCAGCATCACACATTCTAGATCCACTCACCTCTGAAAAAATCCCCACTTATGGTCACATTAGACTGGGATGGGGGGAAATCTACACACAAGCTAAAACACACATATAATATAAAATCTAAAGTACATGAGGAAATGTACACTGGTAGATAACAAATGTTCTTTTGGTAAATCTACTCTTTAGCTTTTTAAAAAATTGAACTAATTATTTCAGCCTTATATCTTTTCTCTTATGTCTTTGACGTTGCATGCCCTGTGGGTTTGTTGCAGAGTACAAGTAAACCTGTGCAGATGATGACACAGAGCCATTCCTTTAGCTTCGCTTTCCTGGAGGACTTGCAGGCCAAAATTGTGGGGATCCCATATAAGAACAATGAACTCAGCATGTTCGTGCTTCTGCCCAATGCCATTGATGGTCTGGAGAAGGTGACACCTTGCGTCTCCTTATTTTTTCTTTCCTTTCCTGAGACTTTGTATCCCACTGTTTGTACTTGGGTGTGTCAGGAAACAGGGCAATTGAATAGAGGTTGCTACCTGGCAGTGTAAAGTGGAAAGTAATTCAGTGTGTAGAAGCTTGTTTAAAGAGGAACATTAAAAAGTATCAAACTTATTGATGATAAAGAGTATCTTTTTAAAAAATTTATTTACTTATTTATTTTTTATTTTATTGAAGTAAAAATATCAATGAGACAGTTTTAAGACACCTTAACAGGACAGATTCAATAAATTAATACATTGCAAACTGTTTTTATAATGTTTTGGTATCGTACAAGGTGCATACATGATATACTTACAGACATTATTATAACAGATGTCTCTTATCAGTAAATTAAGAGAGTGTAGCTGTTTATGTATCTTAATTTTTATACATGAATTACATCAAAGATTCAATAATTAATACTTTCTACCTTGTTATTTTCCTAGTGGCTATCCATAGTACAAGAAGCCAACGTAATATCCTGTCCAACCACCATTAGTGCAAATCCTGCCTCTCATAGAATTATGTAGAAGCACAGTGTTATCTATCCCAACTGTACTGCCCATACACACACATCATGATTCTTCCTTTCTATATCCCTTCCTTTGTCTACACCTGTCATTCAACCAATTTAGGTGCCTGAACTCGGCAACACAATCCAACACAGTCCAGCATTCCACATTAATAGCAAATTATCTGAAGAAGTTGTTGACTATAGCCATTTACAGCTCAACTTATTATTATGGCCCCACATTATATACCTCATTTTTAATAGTATAAAAATATTTGGGATGAGCTAAAATAAACATTTAAGTTTATATGAGAATTCTAAGAAATGATTAATATGTACGAACTCCTTTCCTGGAAAACACTTAAACATGCTTTTACAGAGCAAATTTTGCCTATTTGACCTCCTGAAGTTTTTTTTTCATTCTTAGTTATGAGCTAAGTGACTTAGACATACCAACTTTTTAGTTATAACATTAATGTGTCTACAGAGCGTGGGCATCAGAAAGACTTATTTATCCATGTATTTAGTTTTGTGTTTTTGAGTCAGGGTCTTGATATACAGTTTATGCTGGCCTTGAGCTTGCTTTGTAATCCAGCTTGGTCTCAATTGTAGCTTTCTGATTGTTGAAGCCTTTTAAGTTGCATGAACCTCAATATTTTCACAGATATGAATTGGGCTCTGTGGTGCTTAGTGTATTATAAGATTGGGTAAATGTAACCCAGAACAGGCTAAGTACATAAAAAATACTCGATAAATGACAATTGATAAGTGATTAAAATAAACCAGAAAAATAAAACAGCAGATTTTAATCTGTGCTGTGAAACTTGGCTGGTAGCCTTGAAAATTGGAAAGTATTTTGGGATAGCAAAGTAATATTTATACTATTAAAAATCTCAAAGTGGTTTGAAAAACCACTCAAACATAGGAATTACCCCAAGGAAATAATACGAAAGGCAAAAGCTAGCTTTCTGAGTCAAATAAGTAATTTCAGTTTTGAATACACTAGAATATTTAGTTTGAAATTCATAGTAATTGACATTTCTATATTAGCAATAGTTAGCAGCATCTATCATAGTGACTGGTACATACTAGACATCTGTAAAGTGAATGAATAGGTGAATGTTGGCTAACATTTATAAATTTTATAGGAATAGTATCTAGCAGACTGAAGGTATTTAGGAGAGATCCTTGGTATTGTGAGAGTGAAATTTTATAATGGACATTCATTGTGGTAGACGCTATACATGACTACAGAAACTAAAGAGAGATGGAAAACAATGAAATACTAAAGATTATTACAGAAATTAGTTCTTAATCTTTAAAATTTCATTTTGTGGGATGGAATATATGTACATATGGATTTTGCTATGCAGTTCATGCTGCATAGAAATATTGCCTCCACGCTATATAAAAGCAATAGTGTAGTGAAATAAAATTTTGCTTGTAAATCAATTAATAATTTCTGACTAATACAACTCAGGTATTGCACTGTTTTGAATTTTTATAGATAATCACTTCGATCTACCTTCTTTTTCTTTTAAAAAATAGATTGTAGATAAAGTAACTCCTGAGAATTTGGTGGAGTGGACCAACCCTGGGAAGATGGAAGCAAGGAACGTGAGTTTGCACCTTCCCCGGCTGGAAGTGCAGGACAGCTACGACCTGGAGGCTGTCCTGGTGGCTCTGGGGCTGGGTGATGCTTTCCGCGACCAGGAGGTGAGCTGCTCAGGAATGTGCCTGCAATCCAAGCTGCAGGCCCAGCAGTTCCTGCACAGGTCCTTTCTGGAGGTGACTGAGGATGGAACTGAGGCCACTGAAGCCACCAGTATGACCTTTACTGTTTCATCAGACTCAGGCTGTGAATATGTTCATTGTAATCATCCTTTCCTGTTCTTCATCAGACACAATGAGTCCAACAATCTCCTTTTCTTTGGGAGATTTTCTTCTCCATAAAACAGTCAGCTAATCAGTAGTAATCCTACTACTTTGGAGGTTGACATAGAAGGATCTCAAGTTGAAGTCCATCCTAGGCAACATAGTGACTTAGCAAGACCCTGCTTTAAAGTAAAAGCTGTAATAAATGAGCTGGGGATAGCATGAATTAAAATACTCAATATGGGGGTGTCAGACGGGCCAGCAGGTAATGAAGGTGGGGGAGTTTATGGCCATACATGGCTTTCTTAGAAAACAAGTTGAGTTGAAGTGTTAACAGAATTACAGAAACTGTCCATCCATTACAATTCCAATCATCCCATTAAATCAATGATTTAATGATTAATAATGTATGTTTATAACTTTCCTTGAAAGTAAAACATCTTTTTGTGCTATGCATAAGTAGTGAAATCAAAGATCATACTTCTTTTGGTTTCCTTTTGAAAATAAACCCATATCCTGTAAATTTTTTGGCATCAGTGGGGAGAAATGGTGTCTTTGATAGAGTGTGGGTCCTTTCAATTCTAGTATTTTTACATTTTATAATACACAAATAAAATAGCACAATAATTTACTCAATTATTTGTTATTTTTTCTTTCATCAAACTGCACACAGGAAAGAGAATTTGGAGATCTATTAGTGAAACAAAATAAAATTCAAATGTGAGAATAAAATAAAATTAAATAATATAGCAGACAGAGAGGATTTCTATATTTTATTATCAATTCTAACAGTCATTTACATAGTAATTTTGATACCAGAAGTGTGATAATTGAGAATATTGCTATTGAAGAAAATATCTACCTTATCACACTCTGTTAGGCTTTATTTTATTTTATTTATTTATTTATTTTTTTTTTTTTGCGGAACCAGGGATTGAACTCAGGCCCTTGCACTTGCCAGGGAAGTGCTTACTCCACTGAGCCATCTCCCTGGCCCTCTGTTAGGCTTTAGATAGTTGACAATTGGAAAAATTTTTAGCCTCATAATTGTTTTCTTTTACCAATTTCCCTTTCATTATTTATTTCTTTATGGTGTTAGTGGTATTTTCTTAAAGATGCTTTTAGATAAAGCTCTGAAATTCTGATTCTCTTCATTGTGAACCTATGCTACTTTTATGGATTTTTTAAAAAGAACACACTACTCATTTATCAAAGTCTTATTGAGCTATAATTTGCATATCATATAATTCACACATTGTAAACCACAATCTATTGATTTTCTGTAAATTTCCAGTGCTGAGCATCTATCATCACAATCAAATTTTAAAATTTTCCCATCACCTTTAAAAATTTTTGGGTTCCAGTTGTCACTTCTCATCCCAGGCAATCATTATTTTTCTTTTTAACTTTATAATTTCTTTTACAACTTGTTTGAATGGAATCCTACAATATATAGTATTTTGTGCCTGGTTTTCTTTTCTTAGCATGATTTTGAGGTTCATCTTTTTTGTAGCACGTATTCATTCTTAATTCCTCTTTACTGCTGGATAGTGTTCAACCTCATGGAAATTCCATTTCATGGAGTATTCCCACCTCTTGGCTCTTATGAATAATGCCATTATGAACATTTGTATAATGGTCTTTGTGTAGATATAGAATTTCATATACTTAGGTAGCTCACTATAAGTAGAATTTCAGGTCCTGTAATAAGTTATTTGCTTTTTAAGAAAGTGAAAACTCATTTCCATTATGTTCACTTTACATTGCCATCAACAATGTAAAGTTTATATGTTGCCACCAGCAATGTATAAATGTTTCAGACTTCACATCCTTGCCAGGGTCATCAATGTGTTATAATTACAGTCACTCTAATGGTTGGAAGTGTTATCACATTTAGTCTTAATTTACATTTTTTAAATAATTAATTGGATTGATTATTTTAATGTGTTTATTGGTCAATTGTACAATCTCTGTTGTGAAATATAGAATCATACCATTTTCTCATTTTATTTATTTATTTATTTTTATATATTTTGTACAGGGTCTACAGGGCCTCATTACACAAATTGGACTAGTAGTGATCCTCCTGTTTTCAGTCTCCCTGGAGCAGGGATTACAGGTGCATGCCATCATGCCTAGTCTCAGTTGTCGTCTCAGGGCAACCCGGGGCCAGGCTGGCATGTGGGGGATCGAACTCTGATTGCTGCGTCCATCTAAGCAGGCTCCTTACACCACTGAGCTATCTGACTGGCCCATTTTCTCATTTTAAAATTGGGTAGTTTGCTTTATTAATTTATTATTGCATTGAAAGGCTTTACATACTTTAGCTATAATTCCTTTATTAATATACTTCACTGCCTATTATTTTTCTTATTTTAAAATGCGTTTGTAAAAGACTTAATTTGTATGCCATAAATTTCCACATTAGTAGTGTAGAATACAATGGTTTTACTATATTCAGTGTTGTGTAGGCATTTCTATTCTCTAACTTTAGAACAACTGTAGAACTCTCAGGAACCATAACTCCTCCCTGCTCTGCCCTCTGAGTCATGGAAATCATTCTATTGTCTGTCTTTCTGGATTTGCCTATTATTGCCATGTATAAATGACATCATTCATTCGCTTAGCATAATGCTTGCAAGGTTCAGCTAAGTTGTAGCATGAATCATTTGCATTTTTTATTATGGTTAATATTGCATGGATAAATAAAATTTTGAGTGCCCATTAATTGGTTGTTAAACATTTGTTTTTTTATATTTTGGTTATTCTGAATAATGCAACCATACAAAAATGTTGTATGAGTATTTGCATGGCCATATCTTTTCATTTCTCTTAGATATATTTTCAGGAATGGAATTCCTGGATCATGTGGTATTTTTACGCTTATCATTTTGAGGAGCTACTACATTGTTTTTCAAAGCAGCTGCATAATTTTACAATGCCACAGAAACATATATGAGTGTCTGCATTTCACATTATTACTAGTATTTGTAGTCTGTCTTTCTAAGTTTAGCTATTCTGGTGAGTGTGAAATATTACCTCACTGTAGTTTTAAGAAATATTTTGAAATGTGATTGGAGTCCAATTGATTAATATTATAGGCTGGGAGATGACTCAGTAGAATAAGCGCTTCCCTGATTAATGTTATATAATATCAGTGCTAAGGATCTAGCTTAGGGTTTCACATTTCAGTCTTATTAATATTATCTTTTAAGGATCACATTGCTAGTGTCAAATCTAAGTCCTCTTTCATTAATCTCAATATTCAAATGTAGGTTTATTCTAGGTGTTTTTAGCTCTTTTATTTATACTCACAGTCCTTTTGTGATACGCATTATTACAGTGCAGTGTGGGTAGAAGTTCATCTTTTGCATATGTCTATGTAATCATTCCACCATTATTTCTTTAAAAGATGGTAATTTTGGTGTTGAATTGTCCTGGTATTTTAATAAAAAAATAAATTGACTATAAATAAAGGTTTTGCAGTCTGACGAGGTCATTTAAATCCCCTCAGGATTTACCCTGCAACCATGTACAGCACCTTGTAGATCTTTCATCAGTGTCAACCCTCTGGATGAGTCATGGCCAATGCTTGACCAATTTTCTCTCTGTGAAAGCCTGAGAGAATTTTTTCTCTCTAGTTAACTCTCCTTAGGCACACTCTACATCACTGATCACTTTCCTCTGGGGCCCCATAATCTCCTTGATCAGAAAACTTGGGACACTACCGAGTTACAGGATGTCACAGTAGAGGTTCTCTTGTGTCCTAAGTCCTCACTGACCTTGAAGGGCTAGGGTCAAAATATTGGCTATCCTTTTAGCCCATTAATCTCTCTAATTTTTGGTCTGAAAACTTTAGTTTTTTTTTTTTAACTTTAGTTATTAAACATCTAGAAGAGAAGCTTAATGATATTATTACCCTGTAACAGAGACCAGGAAGCTTAACATCACTATATGTATGAATATCAAACACCTTAGACATAACATGGAACTGCTATTTTCCAACAACTATGGTTATTCTAAAATTTAAATCCCTATATAATGTTAAAAAACAATTACACATTTTTTTACACAGAAATTTAGAAATCAAACATTTGGTTACATAGGTCTTGCTTTAACTTGGTCTTAACCTTCCAGCAGAAAAGTGTAACCATGAGATATTAAAACCAAAGCTATATTAAAATGCTGAGCTATAAAAAGCTCAATTCAACAACTTTAAACAATTGCCAGTTGTGCTGCTAAATCAATACTACTATGGACTGTTGGGCTATCTTGTGTTAGTTTGCTGAATTCAAATACCTATAATCTTTGGTCTGTCATCAAGTATAAAAAGGTCCTTTAAAGACTTCTCCAAATACAGTTTCTCTAAATGCAGTGGAACACCTATCTTTGACAAAATGAAACAGAACAAAAAAAAGAAGGATATAAATAAAGGACCATTTTTTATTATATACATATATATAAAACACACACACACACACATATATATAATACACATATGTATGTATGTCTATACAAGATGGATATACACCTGATTTTATCTTAGTCCATTCATTGAGAAGAAATGCTTGTATTATTATTGTTTTAGACAAGTTATCATGTCTTCATCTTGTCCTCTGAGTAACTACTACAAACAGAACAATATTCAATATATCAATTATTGTAAATGTGCTACTAACCTATTTTGAAACTGTTTCATTGCTATTCTATTTTTTTCTCATTAGAATGAATTTAAGAAAATAAATAAGTGAAGGCTTTATCTTGGGGGTGTTAGTTCCATTCTATTGCTCTGTGCTCCTATACTTGTGCTAGCACTGCTGTAATTCTGTAATCAGTGATCATAACTTTTGTTCTTTTAAAAAATTATTTTGGTCATTATAGATCCTTTGCATTTTCATATGAATTTAGAATATTTGTCTATTTCTTTAAAAATTGGTATTTGGATAAGAATTAAATATTTTTGTCAATTTTGAGTTTTCTTATTCATGAATATACACTATGTCTGTTTACTTAGCAATTTCATTCTTCTTAACAAAATTTTGTAGATACTGCTGTACAGGTCTTTTTTGGTAACTTTATATTGACAAATTTTGATGGGATTATTTAAAAAATTTCACTCTAATTATTCACTCATAGTGTACAGACTTCTCATTGATTTTTGTGTAAAAAATTTATATATCTACTTTGCTCAATTAATTTACTTTTCCTAATAATTTCTTTGCAGATTTCTTACAAATTTCAAAAAACCTATCTTAAAAACTCTTTATCAGGTTGAAGAACTTTCTTTCTATTCCTGATTCATTAGTGTATTGCAAAATTCTATTACATGCTTAGATTCTTTTGTTGAGATAATAAGTGACTTTTTCTATTAACGCAGCGTGGTGGATTTTACATCATCCATGACTTGGGTTCAACATAATTTGCCCTTGTTCTGTATATTATTAGATATATCTTGCCAATACTTAATTATAGACTTTTGAATGTATTTTTTAAAGGGTATATAGATCTTTCTTTAAAGATAGAGCATTGGATTCTGAATTCAGTGAAGGCTGCTTGTCAAGGGGAGTCCTGTAAGCTCTCCTGGGTCAGTACCGCAGAAGCACTATTATGAGGAAATTTAGTCTCAGACAGCATCACCACTAAAAGATTGAAGACTTTTTGGAAGGTAGTTTTTTTTATGTACGAGGCAGAAACAATTGATAAAGGGCTTGTAATCCGCTATTACTCTAAGAAAAATGGGTGATTCTGAAGGGATGAAAAAGCCAGCTTAATTTTCTCAGCAAGCAGTGACAATTTTATCACCTGTAATTTTCTCAAAGTACCTATGGTTAATTTAAACTGCTTGTATGCTTTAAAATTATGACTTACTGTTGATCTGAATGTAAATAGGACTTTTATGCAAAACAGAATGGAGTCTGCTAAGGAGCTGAAAAATAGTACTATTATATGACCCAATAATCACTCTCTCAGACATGTAACTCAGGGAAATGAGATTGTTATATCACAAAGATATTTGCAGTCCCATACTCATTGCAGAATTAATCACTAAAGGTCAGATAGGGATGTATTCGAAGTGTCTGCCAACAGAAGGAAGGATGAATAGGTAACATTATTCATCCTTAACAAAGGAGATTCTGCCACCTGACACAAAATGGATGAACCTGGAGTTTATGCTAAGTGAAATAAATGGAACCTAAATAAAAATACTACAGTGTGCCATGCTGCCCCTCCCCGCCAGGGTGTGCTAAGATAGTGACTGAGACTGGGTGTGGTGATGCTCACCTGTGATCCTAGCGCTTGGGAGGCTGAAAACAAGAGGATCACTAAGAATCAGATCTCTGTAATGAGATCCTGTAGAACCATTACTAAATAAATAAATAAATAAACTACTATGCAATCTCACTTATATTTGGAATAATATTTTAAGAAGTCAAATACACAGGTGAGTAAGATGACTATTAATTGAGGTGAGAGTGGAGAATAAATTGAGAGATATGGGTCTAAGGATCCAAAGTTGGAGATATGTGAGAATAATTTAGTGTAGAGATCTAACATACAAAGGAGAACTATAGTTAACAATATATTGTATACTGTGTTTTTAGTTTTTGGTAAATAAGTAGACCTAAGGCCATCTAACCAGAAGAAAACAACTGTGAGAGAAGGTGTGTTAATTTACTACGTAATTGTAACATTTTGCTATGTATATGATATTGAAATATCATGTTATATAGCTTCAACATATACAATAATGTAGTGGGAAGATTATGTCTTCAATGACATTAAAACAGGACATTTAACACAGAGTAAATAAAAAGGAGTAGAAATTGAAAAGAAGCATGAGTCTATTTTAAGGGAATTTTAGAAAATAAAGGAGTATTACTTTTCATGGATCTTTTATAGAGTGACTTTTCCTGATAGTCAAAAACTAGAAAATGGGCTGAGAGTTGAGACAAAGAGGCTCTATATATCCCATATTCTCAAGGTCTCTAAGTAGTTGGACCCAGACACCTTCTCAGGCTTATGATGAGAAAACAAAACCAGTCATGCAGCTTCCACCCATTAAGATGGCCACTCCTTGGTCTATTAAAAAAGGCAGGGAGAAAGAAAGAGGAGGCAATTCCTCTGAGTTGTTAGTACTAAGTCTGCAGGAAGTGACTCAAACTGCAATAGGGGTGGGTCAACAAGTAAACAGGCATAATAAGACCATTATGAGCTACAATTATGGGGCCTTTGAAGTCTATAGCCCATTTGGGTCACATGTAAACAACTGTCTGGAGTTGGATCTTGAGACAGAAGAAAAGATTTATTGTTGGCTCTTCTCAGAGTGCATCATTTAAAAGAAGACACCAAACAAACAGATCTTCATACTAGCAGAAGAATCTTTCCAAAATAATTGGTCCAAAGTTTCAGAAGAAAAACCAAACCAAAAGCCAAAAACCAAAAGAACAACAGAAATGTATAAGACAGGCAACATAATGCCTCCAAAATTCTCAACTATCCCAAAGCTTATCCATAAAGGACTACTGGGGAGAAAATCAGTGTTGAATGATTAAAAATGAGAAAAGAAAAAATTTGCAAAAATCAGATAAATAAGGTACTCAGTGAACTCACAAAAGATATAAACAAGTAACAGACTTACTAAACAAACTTATCAGTGATATTACATAAACCACTAATACAAAAGCTAGTTCAGCTAAACAAAATGATCCAAAACACAAATGCCCAGTTTAGTAAAGAATTGGAGTCCCTGAAAAGATATGAGCAAAATGAGAAGAGTGTCAGAAGTAGAAGGTGGTGCTGATGTTAGGGAGTGATTAGTCAAACATCTGAAAACAAGAGAACATGAAAAATGGATCCAAAGTCTGCCAGATGAAATAAAGAACGCTAATATAAGATTAATTTGAATTAGTGAAAAATCAGAAGACAGAACAAATTGTATAATTTCATTTAAAGAAATTATAGTATAAACATTTTACAATTATGGGGAAGGCACTTAAACAGATAGGTAAGGTGTATATAACCCTAAATAGCCATAAGATGAAAACAACTTCTCCATGACAATTGTCAAATCTAAGAAATCCCATACAGGGAGAGAAAATTTTATTTTTGAGACAGGGTCTCATTGTGTAGCCCAGGCTGGCCTCAGACTCATGGTGATGATTCTGCCTCAAACTCCCCAGTGCTGAGATTACAGGTGTACACTACCATGCCCAGTTACAAGGACTGAATTTTAGAAGCTGCCAAGGAAAAGCAAAAAATATCTTATAAATTTAAACCCATAGTATTATATCAGACTTAACATAAATATTAAAGGCCAAGAAATCTTGAAGTGAAGTGTTTCAAACAGAGTGAAAACAATCTCCAAACTAGAAGATATCCATCTGCAACATTATCCTTTAAAATTGGTAGAGAAATAAGGTCTTTCCATGACAAAGAGCACATTATGAAATTCACACTACCAGATCAGCACTCCAGAACATACTTTAAAAAATATTTTATACTTTTATTCGGTAGAGGGTCTCATTATGCAGCTTTGACTCATAGTGATCTTCCTTTCTTAGCCTCCCCAGAGTAGGGATTACAGGCATGGGCCACCATGCCCAGTTTAGTGTCTGGCACAATATGCAGTACCAGGGTTCAAACTACAGAAGTAGTAAAGAAAGAAAACAGTTTTATTATTAAATAAGTATTAAACCAAAATGCTATGCACAACTCAGATAGCATCCTAGGAGAATACAAAAGCAGAATGAGATCTCGTCCTTTATACAGCCTACCATCTTTATATAGCCAATCACACTATGAATGTGTCCTCAATATAAATGATGACTAATACTCCAGAAAGAGAGCTGGACAACTCCGTATGTCCTGCACAATTCATCCTCCATTTATCTAGTAATTGTGAAAGCATCTGTATCAATCAGTTGTCTTTATCCAAAGAAAAACAATCTTCTATGTTTAAGACAAGAAGTAGCTTTGCAAATCGCAGGCAGGAACTCCCTGAAGCTAGGCTTTCCTCTCAAAAACACCTGAGAAGTAGGGGCACTGTGTTCCCTGATGTTTATATTTGATGAAAATAGTTCTTACATTCTTAAGAAAGACTTTCTCTGGCTATTTTAAGTTAAAAGCGGAAAGTTTATTTTTTTTTTTTGTAAAAGACAGGAAAACATTTGGAATTAAAATTTTTCTAAAGTAATAATGTTATAAAAGAAAGGCAATGGAATCTGATCCTTTATTTCTGACAGAGAATTAAGCCTCTTATTTTCAATTTGTTTTTGTTCATGGAAATGCTGCATTAATATTATAATTTTTCATTTGACTTTAGAGTAATTAACCACCACAACTCTCCTATTTCACCTAATAATTTAAGTAAAACATTGTGGGCATTAACATACTTTTAGTTCTCACTTTTTTAAACCTGTGCTTTTAAAAAATTTATCATTGCTATCTTGAACTAGAATTGCAAGATGCTTGGAAATGGTAGCTGCCTAAACTGCATGTTTGTTATACTGGGTCACAGTGACTCCTGCACAAGTAGCAATCCAGTATAATTATAGGATGTTCTACTTTACTTAAAATGAGTCATATGCTCTTTCACTAACTTCATTAGTGTCAAGTTACGTAGCTGGAAAGTTGGGAGTGTACTAATGCTAATGTGGTACTGATTCAAAAATTGGGCCTGAGTAAAACTGGTGAATCAGACTTAGAACCACTTGATTATTTTAAAATGTATTTTTCACTGATATTGTGAAGAGATAAATTGACATGACTAAAAAGGTTTACAGCGAAAAGCGGAAATACAAATGGAAACGTACAACAACAACTAAAAATAATTGAGTCAGATAAGGCGAAGTGAATGGCAAATGCTGCAGGATACTAATCAGCTTTTCTTCTGGATGGTTAAGAACTTAAGTTCACAGATCAAAATTGGAGAAATAGAAGAGCCACAAGGCCAGCCAACATTTTGGCCCTAGCCTTTCAAAGTCAGCAAACACTCAGAACATTGGAGAACCTGTACTGCAACATCATGAAACTCAGGTGAGCTCCAAATTTTCTGAGCAAGAAGATTATGGAGCCACAGAGGAAAGAGATTGATGATCTTTAGTGTGCCTGGGGATAGTCACATGGAGAGAAAACTTTCTCTCAGGCTCTCACAGAGAGCAAACTGGTCAAGCACTGGCCGTGACTCATCCACATGGATGACACAGACAAGGGATCTACAGAATAAGGTACAGGACTACAAGATAAACCCTGAGGGGACTTCACTGACCTCATAAGAAACATAAAGTACATGTGTTGGTATATAAGTCTTGCTCTATATAGGTCTTAACTGTCCAGCAGAAAAGTATAAAAATAAAGTATACACTGCGGGTCCATAATAATAAGTTGAGCTATAAATGGCTATGGTGGACAACTTCTTCGGATAAGTCATTATTGTTGTGGAGTGCTGGACTGTGTTGGATTGTGTTGTCAAGTTCAGGCACCTAAATTAGTTGAATGACAATGGAGTGCCCATCTTTGGCAGGTTTAGACAATGGAAGGGGTATAGAAAGGAAGAATCATGATGTGTGTGTATAGACAGTACAGTTGGGATAGATAACGCTGTGCTTCTACATAATTCTATGAGAGACAAGATTTGCACTAATGGTGGTTGGACAGGATATGGACTATGTCCATAGGCTTCTAGTACTATGGACAACCACTAGGAAAATAACAAGGTAGAAAGTGTTAATTATTGAATCTTTGATGTAATTCAGGTATAAAAAATAAGATACGCAAACAGCTACACTCTTAATTTGCTGATAAGAGACATGCACTATAATAATGCCTGTAAGTATAATATCATGTATGCACCTTCTATGATACCAAAACATTATAAAAACAGTTTGCAATGTATTAATTTATCAAATGCATCTTGTCAAGGTATCTTAAAACTGTCTCATTGATATTTGTACTTCAACAAAACAAAAATGAAAATATAAAAAAAAGGGGTTTACACTACAAAGACTCTGTCACTCAGTTACCCTCTCAGAAATACCTGGTATAAATTCTCATATATTTCTTCAGAGATAGTTTACCTAAAAACTCTGTACAGATATTTTTTTTCTTTTAAAAGATAAAAATGATGCCATACTCTATAAATTGATCAACTTTTTGTTTCACTAATGTATTATCAGAGAAAATTAAATAACAACAATAACACTTTTTCTTTTTCACCTTTTGAATTCAATGATTCTAGTGACTTTGATTGAACTTGGTTTTGGATTCGAAAGTTAGATAGTTTAATGCTAAATTGCCTTTGATTTTTATTTTACCAGGAGCCCTTAGAAAGACTGTAATTTTACTATATGACTTTCCAGTCTTTATAATATTGATATGCAGTACAATGTTCTGTGATGAATGACTTATGTTCTAGAAATGTTCAATAACTATTTGATCCAATATGATAACTGCTAGCTAGATGGGGATATTGGGTATTTGATATCTAGTTAATGAGACAAAATAACTGTTCTTTTAATTTTAATTAATCTTTGTTAATTTTAAACAGTGGCTTGTGGGAGATTACTGTATTAGACTGTGCAGATCTCTAAACATGGTCAATGTTATTTGATGTGAATACCTTGAATAATACCAATTTGTCATGTTGTAGTACTGTAATTTTTTCTTAGGCCAAGAGTTTGATTCAGGGGAGAGTTCTTGCCTAGCATATGAGAAGTGTGGCTTTGCTCCTCAGTGCTTTAAATTAATACATTAAAATATAAAACTAATATGTATAAAAGTTGTCTTCTACTTCAGAGACAGGATGGCTGAACTTGTTTTGAACTTTTATGTCTTTATTTTTATATATTTATTTGTAAAATTATAATTATCATGGCATAATCATAGAAAAAATAGGCTTAACTGTGACAGCTCCATACATGTTTAACACTTTGATTGCATTCACCTTTCCTCTTAGCTTTTCTCCTTACCACTGGTCCTTTCCCTTTCCTAACTGTCCTCCTCTACTTTCGTGTTGTCCTTTTCCTCTTGGATTACATATATGTGAGAAAACATGTGATACTTGTATTTCTGAGTCTGACTTACTGCACTTAACATTGTGATATCCAGGTTTATCAATTTTCTTGAAACTGACATTATTTAATACTTCTTTTGGATGAAATATATAACCTTTCCTTTACTCATTCATCTACTGATGAGGATGTGAACTGATTCCATAATTTGGTTACTATAGATAGTGCCACCATAAACCTGTTGGTTTCTCAGTGGTTCCTGGGAGAACATGGCAAGGGATTCTAAAAATAAAGATGAGAGATAATATCTGAGGTCAGGTGGTGGATGAAGCCTAATAGGGAGAGACCGCCAGAATAACAAGAAGGGGTCTAGTTATACCTTTGCAAAGTTACAAAACACAACATTGTCTAGCAACTAATAGTCCACCATATCCAGGCAAGATATCTTCTTCAAGACTGAGGTAGCTTGACTACTTTAGGCAATGAGGCCTCACCCTTCCCTCCCGTATATGATCAATTTCCAGTGTTAGTGGCTTCCAATGTGTCTCCCTTTTCTGTTTTCTTCTGTGGGTGATGGATGTTCCCTTGCATTTGGAGAAACTGTTTGGAGAACTCTTTAGAAATTCTCCAAACTCTTTTTATTCTTGATGTCAGTGCAAGGCTTTTGGTATACAGCAATTTACTGTGTAGTTTAATAGTATAGTTATCAGTGCGGGTAGCAATTGTCAGACGTTGTTAGTGATTTGAACCTTTTACAGTTGAGCATATTATTATGGCATTACCTTTCATATGTCATGGTTAAACTTTTCTGTTGGGTGGCTAAAACCAAGTTAAGATGAAAACTGTATAAATAAAAAAATAGATGTTTGCTATCTAACAAAGATCCATTTTTTTGCTATCTAACAAGATCCACTAAATCTCCTCAGGTTCACCTTGGGACCATGTATAGCACCTCTTAGATCTTTAGTCAGTGTCAGCCATGGATGAGTCAGGCTATTGCTTGAACAATTTGCTTTCTGTGAAAGCTTGATATTTCCAGGTGACTCTCCTGAGGCACACTATACATAGTTGATCATTTTTCCTCTGTGGTTCCATAATCTCCTTGATCAGAAAATCATGGAATCAACTGAGTCACAGGATATCACTGAAAAGGTTTGTTTATGTCTTGAAGTCTTCCAGTCCTTGGGGGGCTAGGACTCAAATACTGGCTATCCTTTTAGCTCATTTATTTCTCTAATTTTTGACCTCCAAACTTTAATTGGTAAACATCCAGAAGAGAAGCTTAATGACATCACCCTGTAAAGGAAGCAGTAAGCTTAAAATTACTATCTTATCTGAATATCAAATACCTTTGACACAAAATGGAGCCATTACTTTTTTGACAACAATTAATACTCTAATGCTTAAATCCCTATAGAATGTTAACAGGCAACAGCTATATATTTTTACACTGAAATTTAGAAATCAAAACTATACATAACACTGTAGTGCGACACTCATGATGTCACATTTTGTGACATACTTAAATTTTCGTTTCAACACAACACTTTTAACCAATCATCTCTACATAACACACAAGAAACTGTCAACTAATTAGTCATCCTTAGATTGAATATACATCACTTTTTTTTGTTAAAAGCAGAGGTCTGAATCTGAAAGTCTTATCACAATAAGCAATCTACATTTTAGAAGACATGTACATCTGAAATCACGAATATAATTAATACACCAGGAAATGAATAATAAATGAATTATCATACACATACAAAAACCTTTGTTTCTTAGTTTACTTTTGTACTAAGAGCATCTTTTATAAGAAAACATTATTATAATTTTTTTCTAAAAATTTTTATCTTTTAACCAATGACCAAATTATTAAGAGTGTGTCCCAAGAGACTACTGAGATTACTGGGAGCTCCTTATTAATTAATAAAGTCCTCTCCAATAATTTCTCCTCACCTTAAGGGATCTTTGTTTAATTATCTTAAATTTCTTGATGACCTGTGAGTAAACCAATTTTGATATCACTTAAATCGGTTGGTAACTTAGGAAAGAGCATACTTTTAAGTCTATGTCCCAAACTGTATTATCAACAAATGATAAGAAACAACTTTTGAGCTCAAATAAAGAGGAGCTGTTGTTTACAGATAATACAAATGCATAAATACACAGAAAACAGAAACATCTTACAAAATCAGAGTGCACCCAAATATATTCTCAAACAAATTGAATTATAGTAGATCTATTAAAAGTTTTAGAAATTTATAGTTATAAGTAGGCTAGTCAGATTTTAAAAAATTAGTTTAATTTTTAAATGTTTTTAAAATTATTTAGTGCAAGGCCTACAGAGTCACACTACATAGATCAGACTCTTAGTGATCTTCCTGATTTCAGCCTTCTAAGCGCTGGGATTGCAGGCAGGAATCCATGGTCAGTCTTAGCCATCTCAGCTTGGCCTGAGGGCTAGGCCAGCATAGCTTGTGGTATTGGGGATTGAACCCTGGCCCCTGTGCCTTGCCTAAGCAGGCACTGCTGTAGTCCATTGAGCTATGTTGCTGGCCCGATTTTATTTTATTTTGAGGAGTAAAAACTGAAGCAAACAAATACAGAAAAAATACAGAAACAGGTTAACATACAACAATACATATGTTACAGAATTTGAAAACAGGAATAGCTAATTAACAATGGTTGAATTATAACCTACGTTTATCTTCAAAGCTGTTGCTCAGATTAACAAATATGGTTATGCAACATTGGGGAAATAATTTAACATTGTGGCTTTCATTCAAGAAGTCTTAATTAATTTTTTCTTTGTCTTTTTAATTTTATCTTAAAGAGAGTATAATAATTGATAAGACATTAGAAATGGCATACATTTAGAATACCAAGATGAGAGGTATTCAACTATGGATTTTGTACTGTCTTCAATATATTTGCTCAGATCACAGAATCCATCCTATAAAGTTAGTCAAGGTGAAAATTCTAAACATTAACTGCTATTTTCAAAAAACTAATGGAAATTGTGAGTACAATCATCTCAGCCATCCTGTATATATGCTTGTACATTTTTTCCTCTTTTCTCCTTTTCTTCAGTTTAATTGTTAAGTTCCATTTCTTTGCATTTTCCTATATCTATTGTGCCTTTCATGTTGTATTTATTCTTGGAAACAATATGGTATTTACATTTATGGGTCTGGTTTATTTTACTTATGAGTATAGCCTCTAGTTGCATCCACTAAAGGCAAAATTTTTGTCTTGAGGATGTAAAATGCCTTTCAAATTAATTACCTTAGGGGGAAAATATAAAAGTTGTTTTTTTTCTTAGTGTCAATTGTAATGTAGAGAGAACAACTTTGACACTTTTTTTGTAGTAGGATTTGAACTCATGACCTTGCCTTTGCCAGGCAGGTGCTATACGATTGAACTATATCCCCAGACTTAGTTTTCTGCTTTGCTATAAGTCTCTATTTTTTAAAACATATTTACTACAGGATATACAGGGTCCCACTAAACAGATCAGAGTCATAGTGATCTTTCTGTTTTCAGCCTCCCAAGTGATGGGATTAAAGGTATATGCCACCATGCCCAGTCTCAATTGCCATCACAGTTTTCCCTGATGGTGGGGGAAACATGGCATGCCAGGAATTGAACCCTGTTCAACCCTGGTCAATCAAGTGAACCCTGAACCTGACTCAGCAGATGCTTTAGTCTGCTGAGATATCTGCTCAGTTTAAATTACCTGGTGAGTTTAAACATATAGAGGGCTTAAACTGTATATGCTGAGCCTGGGATCCTGCCCTACCCGAGATTTAGGCAAAATTGCAACAATAATTTCTGCCCCTCTGCATGGGCCAAAACAAACTGGGCTTAGTGCAGTTCTGGGAAAATGTCTTTTTTTTTGGCTTTTTAAAGCTTGTTTTTCATATATATATTTTAAGGTCAGTAGATTTCCATTCCTCATGTTTTTCAACTGATAATTGTCAATGTAACATTCCATTGCTAACTATTAACTCACCAATCTGACCCCCTTCCCCTTTTTGGCAAAATTCTGGGGAGCTTCTTCCAACCTATCAAAATCTTACAGGTTCCCTGTTGCAGGCATCAAATGTAGGGATCTATTGGTCTCTCAGAGTATTCATAAAAACAGAGACAAGAGGTAATAACTGAGGTCAGCTGGTAGATCAAGCCTCATAGGCAAATGTCCCCCAGAACAACCATAGAGGAGTTTATTTATATCTTTGCAAAGTTACAAGATACAATGTTGCCCAGTGACTAATAGCCCACAACGTCCAAGAAGGATATTTTTCTCAAGATTGAGGTGGCTTGACCACTTTAGGCAATGAGGTCTCATCCTACCCTCCCACATCTAATCAGTTTCCACTGTTAGCAGCTCCCTAAATGTAGATAGCTATTTTTATAATACGTTGACTTCAATTCCTTCAGATAGATGCTCAGTAGTGGTATACATGCATAATTTTTGATTTTCATTTCTCTGATGGCTAGAGATTTTAAAGCATTTTTCCATATATTTGTTTGCCATTTGTACTTGTTTAATAAATATCTGTTTAGCTCATTTCCCCATCGATTCTTTGTTTTGATAATAAAAATTTTAAAGTTATTTAAACATTCTCAATATTAATCTGCTAGAAGAGTAGCTGGTAAAATTTTTATCCCATTCTGTAGGCTTTCTCTTCCCTCTGTCAGATGATTGCCTTGTGCTGAAGTTATTAAATTTGATTTAATCACATGTGTCAGCTCTTGCTACTAGTTCTGGAGATATCAAAGTGCTACTCAAAAGATCATTGCCTATTCATGTATCTTGAAGTGTTTTCTCTATATATTCTTCTAGTAGTTTAAAAGATTCATATTGTACATTAATACTGTATACCTATTTGAGATAATTTTGTACAGAGTAAAAAATAGGTATCTAGAACTGGGGAGGTAGCTTGCCAGTCTAAGCACCTGCCTGGCAAGTACAAGGACCTGGGTTTGATCCTTGGTACCACCTGCTGTGCTGGCCCTCAACCTTAGGAGTGCTATGCAGGACACAGAAACTGGGGTTGGTGGTGTCTACCTATAATCCCAGCTCTTGGGAGCCTGAGACAGGAGAATCACTAGAGTCCAAGCTGCATAGAGAGACCCTGTACCAAATAAAACAGACAAAAAATAATAAAATATAGGTATCTAGTTTTAATGTTCAAGTTTCCTCAGCACTATTTGTTGAGAACTTTTAAAAAATGTCAACATTAATTTTGACTTTTCGAAGAAATCATTTGCCCTTTCCAGTGTGGTTATTTCTTAGTTTTCTGTTCTAGCCATTGGATTTTATGCCTACTTTCACCCTGTACCTTTCTGTTTTCATGACACTGATTTCATGTGGTATATTTTCGGACCAGATATTTTGATACCACAATTTGTTGTTTTTGTTCAAGACTGCTTTGCCAATTTAAAATCTTTTGTATTCCATATTACATTTAAAACTTTCTGCTTAGTTCAATGAAAAATGTCCTTGGAATTTTGATGGAGATTACAATAAATCTGTAGAGTTCTTTTTGTCATATGGCCATTTTACCAATATTAATTTTGCTGGCCTGTGAGCATGTGATGCCTTTGCACTTTCTAATGTCTTATTTAATTGGTGATTTCAGTGTTGTCCAATTTTCATCAGAGAGATCATTCACTTTCCTTCTTAAGTTTATTCCTAGGTGTTTTACTTCTGTTGAGGCTATCATGCCTGGGATTATTTTTCTAATTTCTTCTCAGTTATGTCTCTGTCAGAATATAGGAAAACTACTAATTTTGCATTTTGATTTTGTAGCTTTCTTTTCTAAAGTAAGATTTTATTGGTACATTTTAGATATACATAATGATCACATTCATCATAGAGAAGTTGTACCTGTACAAGATGTAGTTTATTTTTCCCCCATTCTTCTATCATCCCTTGAATCCTTCTGCCCTTTTCCATTTACAAAAGCTTTGTTTTCACATTTTCCTGGTGTTTTTAATTTTTCTTTTTTGCTTTTCTCTTCTTTCCTTCCCCTCTCCCTGCTCCCTTGCTCCTCTTCCTATTAGAATTTTTTTTCCAATTACAAAATGCCTGTTATACACTTTGGTCCTTATTTACACTTTCAGTATCTCATAGAAGAGAAAGAGTGTATTACTTACAGACGCATGTTTGATTCATTTTACCTGAGTATGTTCTCAAAGTGCATACAGTTACCTAGAAGTGCCTCCAGGGTATTCTTCATGGCAGAGTAGTACTCCATTATAAATTTAAAAAAATCATACCTTTATCCATTTACCAGGTGATAGGCACTTGTTTATTCCAAGATTTGTCTATTATAAACTTTGCTTTTATAAACATAGACATGAAGATATTTCTGTAGTATGATCTTTTTTAATTCTTTTGGGAAGATAATTAGGAAAGGTTTATACTTCCACCAGCAGTGGAGGATTCTTTTTCTCATAGCTTTGGCAGCATTAGTTATTGATTGGTTTCTTGATGATAGCCATTTTTCTGGGGTGAGGTGGAATCTCAGCATTAATTTGTATCTCTTGAATGAAAAGTGATGAACATAATTTTTTGAAATTATTTATTTATTTATATTTTTAATAATTTTATTGAGAAAGAAGTAGCAATGAGACAGTTTCAAAACAGGTTAGTAGGGCAGTTACAATAATTAATACATTACATATTATTGTGTTTGTAGTAGTTATTCATAATTGAAGAGGTAGACATGAAACCTTGTATAAAAACTATTAGTTTAAAACTCTTCTCATTGAGCTAAGAGAAATTAGCTGCATATATATGCTATTTTGTATACACCCACACCCATATATATATATATATATATGTTTCATATTATATATATGTTTCATATATATATTTCAGATATATATTTCATTACAAAGTAGTCCTTCATTTATATCCCCCTTTTTAGTTAATTTTGTCAGAGACATGTATTCCATTGCCATTCATATATTGTAAGTTCATAAGTTCAGCAAAGTAATCTAATATAGTCAAGTAGTATATAATAGTAGTAGGTTGTCCGCATGACTGACAATGTTAGAAGTTGTTGAATTGAGCCTTTTTCAGCTCAGCATATTAATATGGCTTTAATTTTTATACCTCATTTTTAACTTTTCTGCTGGATGGTTAAGACCAAGATAAAGAAAGACCTATATAACAAGAAATCTAACTTTTGTATCTGACAAGGTCAGTCCAATCCCCTCAGGACTTACTCTGAAACCCTGTACAGCTGTTTGTAGATCTTTTGTCACTGTCAGCTGTGTGCACGAGTCATGGCCATTGCTTGACCAGTTTGCTCTCTGTGAAAGCCTGAGAGAATGTTTTCTCTCTATGTGATTCTCCTTCTGTACACTCTACATCAGCCATCACTTTCCTCTGTGGACCCACAGTCTCCTTGAACAGAAAATTTGGGACAACACTGAGTTACAGGATGTTATAGTACAGGTTCTCTTATGTCCTGAATCTTCACTAGCTCTGAAGGGCTATGGCCAAAATGTTGGCTATCCTTTTATCCCTTCTTTTTCTTTAATTTTTTGGTCTGAAATTTAAGTTGTTAGGCCTCCAGAAGAGAAGCTTAATGATAGAATTACCCTATAACCTGGGCTGTTGAGCTAACCATCAGTATGTATCTGAGTATTAAGTGCCTTAGACATAACACAGAACAGGTATTTTCCATCAATTATTGATATGCTTAACTTGGAATCCTTACACAATGTGAAAAAAAAATTAAAAGCATAAAAATAAATAATTACAAATTTTTGCACAGAAATTTAATCAATCCATATCCAACATTGTAGCAGGACAGTTTTATGACACTTTTTTGTCTCTTGTTTTCATTCATCACCTTTTTGTTTTCTTTTGTCTAAACAAATAGTAATCTCTCTCTTACTTGAGAGAGATTATAGCAGTAATTGATAAGACATTAGAAGCAGTATGCATTCATTCATTCATTCATTTATTCAGTATGCTTTTAGAAGACTGGAATGACAGGAATTGCAAGCATGGCCCAAGCATTACACATTACCACCTTCAGTTCAGTTGCTTAGTTCACAAATATTAGCATATATAGTCAGTCAGGGTGAGAATACTACCAATCAACTGCTAGTTTCAAAACCTGATGGAGATTCTCAGGATCGTTGCCTTAACCATCTTGTGTATATAAGTGTATGGTTCTGGCCCTACCATATTTCCTAGCTTTTCTCCTGGCCCTATCTTTATTGTTTAATCCTTAAGTTCTCTCATTCCATTTAGTTGTGTTATACCTTTCAATTTTCATGCAGTAGGGACACTATATGATGTTTACACATGTGGGTCTAGTTTATTTCACTTATGAGTGTATCTTCAAGTGGCATCAACTTATATATGAAGGCTTTGTGCTTATCATTCTTTATAACTGAGTACTACTCCATTGTATAAAAATACCACATCTTTTTCATCCATTCCTCAAGTGATGGTAATTGGTTGCTTCCAAGTTTTGACTATCACAAAATATGCTGCTATAAACATAGGTATACATATACCATTATGATATGATGTTTTCAGTTCCTTTGGGAAAATTCCCAGTAGAGAGATAGCTGTTTGAATGTCCTAGTTTTTTAAACAGTCTCCACAGTGATTTCCATAATGGTTGCACCAGCCTACATTCCCACCAAAAGTGAAGAAATGTTTCTTTTTCCCCACAGCCTCTCCAACATTTGTCGCTTGTTAATTTCTTTATGATAGCTATTCTTTCTTGAGTGAGATGTTATCTCAGTGTTGTTTTAATTTGCATTTCATGGATAACTAGTGATGTGGAGCAGTTTTTCAAACATTTATTCACTTCTATAATTTCATAAGAAGTGTGTGTTCATCTTGGATGCCCATTTCTGGATTGGATCTTTAAATTTTGTGGCTGTAACATATTTTAGTTCTTTATGAATTTTAGAGAGCAGATTTTTGTCTGAGTGCTTATTAACTAAGATTTTTTTTTCAAATTTGTGAGGTGTGTTTTCACTCTGTTGGTAATTTCCTATGTTGTGCAAAAGCTCTTCAATAAAGGGATGTTCTAGTTCTTAATTCTTTCAAGTTTTACCCATGGTGTCTGATGTTTATTCATGAACTGTTTCCCTACTGCTATATCTTCAAGAGTTCCGCATACTTCCTTTTCCAGGAGATTTAGTATTTCTGTTTTAATGTTTAGATCTTTAATTCATGTTGACTTTAGCTTAGGGCATTTTGATAGACCTGGGTCAAGTTTTAGTTTTTGGTATGTAGAGAACCAGTTCTTTCCAGCATCATTTGTCAGAGAGGTTATCTTTCTTGCAGTAGGTATGTGGTCCCTTTGTCGAAGATGAGATAGCTGAGTGCCTTTGTAGTTGCTGCTGCATCTTCTAATCTTTCCCATTGATCCTCAGCCCTATATTTTGGCCAATACCAAGTTGACACTATTACAGATGTTTTGTAATATAATTTCAAGTCAGGAATTGTAATGCCTCCTGCCTTGTCTTTGTTGCCCAGTAACACCTTGCTATTACAGTTTTCTGGTTCCACATAAATTATAGGAATGATTTCTCTAGGTCTGTATGGCTTGTTGGTGTAATTTTGATAGGGATTGCATTAAATGTTTATGACAATTTTGGATGTGTGACTATCTTTACAATGTCGATTCTTTCTATCCAGGAGCACAGAATACCTTTCCATTTTCTGAAATCCTCTACAGTCTCTTTTTTCAGAGTACTATAATTTTCAATGAATAGACCTTTGACTTCTTTAGTTAAGTTTATTCCTAAGTATTTAATTTTTTGTGGTGCTATTGTATGAAGTATTGTTTTTCTAATTTCCTTATTACGTTTGTTATCTGTATAGAGAAATGCTATTGACTTTTGGGTACTGATTTTGTATCCTGCTATGCTACTGAATTTGTGTTTCAATTCTAGCAGCTTCTTGGTGGAGTTTTTTGGGTCTTCTAAGTAAAGTATCATGTCATCTGCAAATAATGATAATTTAACTTATTCTATATGTATTCTTCTTTTAATTTCTCCCTCTTGTCTAATGGCTCTGGCTAATGATTCCAGAAGTATATTGAATAGGAGTGGTGATAGTGGACACCCTTGTCTTGCTGCAGATCTGAGTGTAAAAGGTTTCAGTTTTTCCCCATTTAGAACTGCACTAGCCATTGGGTTGTCATAGATGGTTTTCATCAGGTTTGTGTTAGGCATCCTTATTCCAATATTCTGTAGGACCTTGAACATGAATGAGTGTTGGACTTTGTCAAAAGCCTTTTCTGCATCAATTGAGATGATCATGTGATTTTTGGATTTGACTCTATTGATATAGTGCATTACATTTATAGATTTTCAAATATTGAACCATCCTTGCATCCCTGCAATGAACCCTACCTAGTCATGGTGCATGATCTTGATGATTTTCTGTATTCCATTTGGTAGGTTTTTATTGAGGATTTTAAAAATCTATGTTCATGAGGGAGATTGGCTTGTAGTTCTCTCTTTTAGTTGTGTCTTTCTTTGGTTTTTGTATTAGTATAATACTTGCCTCCAGGGATGACTTTGGGAGGATTTCTTCTTTTTCAATTTTGTTGAAGAGTGTGAGGGGTACTGAGGTTATATCTCCTGTAAATTTCTTATAGAATTTAGCTGTGAATACATCATGATCTGGACTTTTCTTTGTGGATAATTTTTTTTTTTTTTTTTACATTTTGTATTTCATTGGCTGTTTTGTCATATCTTCTTGATTCAGTTTTGGTAATTTGTACCTTTCTTAGAATGTGTTTGTTTCTTCTGTGTTTTCTATTCTCAAAGTAGCTATCGATAAGCTGAATTTCCACTGTGTCTGTGTTAATTTCACTCTTTTCATTCCTTATTTTTTTTTTTTTTTTTTTTTTTTTTTTTTTTTTTGAGACAGGGTCTCACTATGCAGTTCAGGCTGGCCTTAAGCTCACTTTGTAGCTCAGGCTGGTCTCGAACTCACAACAATCCTCCTGCCTCAGCCTCCCGAGTGCTGGGATTACAGGCCTGCGCTATTGCTTTTGCTTCTTCTCCTTCTCTTTCTTTCTTTCTTTCTTTCTTTCTTTCTTTCTTTCTTTCTTTCTTTCTTTCTTTCTTTCTTTCTTTCTTTCTTTCTTTCTTTCTTTCTTTCTTTCTTTTCTTCTGTAGAACCTGGGATTGAATTCAAGATACTTTTTTGGCTTTTGTATTTTTAGGAATTGGTCCACAGTGTATTCACTGTCTCATTTGTGAATCAGATTCAGTCATTTGTCTGTTTAGAGCCTTACAAGAGCTGGGATTATAGGCCTGCATCATCACATCTAGTCTCAATTTCCACATCAGTGTGCCCTAGGGGCAGAGTCAGCATGGCAAGACCATGGATTGAACCCCAGGTCCCTGTGGCTGCAGAGGCACTTTAATCCACTGGGCTATTTGTCCAGCCTCCTTATTGCTTTTATTTCCATTTTTTTCTCTCTCCATTATTTACCCTCATTTTCTTCTTCTTCTTCTTCTTCTTCTTCTTCTTCTTCTTCTTCTTCTTCTTCTTCTTCTTCTTCTTCTTCTTCTTCTTCTTCTTCTTCTTCTTTTTTTTTTTTTTTTTTTTTTTTTTGTGTTACATGGGGTTGAACTCAGGACCCTGCCCTTGCCAGGCAGGCGATTATTTTACTGAGCTAACTCTCTGGCCCCTCTTTCCTCTTTTTGATGGGGTTAGCCATGGGCTTATCAATTTTATTTATAATCATTTAAAGAAATAGCTTTTTTATTTGTTAATTCTTTCAATTTTTTTTATCTCGATTGAGCATTGGTGTATTTATTTATTCCTGTTCTGTTATCCTAATGTGTGAGTTTACAACTATAAATTTCCATCTAAGCATTTACTTCACTGCATCCCATAAATTCTGATAAATTGTGATTGAATTTTTATTGAATTGTAGATATTGTTTAACTTCATGTGTGACCCATTGGTTGATGAGGAGGGTGTTGTTTGATTTCCAAGTATTTATGTTTTTTTTTTTTTTCTGGTTTCTTTTGGCATTTATTTCCAGTTTTGGTTCATTGTGGTCAGATAATATACCTGGGATATTTATGTTTTGTGACATATACTTAAGCATGACCTATGGACTACTATGGGGTCTATTTTAGATAAATAGCTCTCTCATATACAGCTGAAATAATGTGTATTCAGGTGTGGTTGTGTGGAGTCCTCTGTATGTGTCCACTAAGTCCATTTCTTTCAAGTTCTGGTACAGTTCTGCTACTTCTTTACTGATTTTTTTTGTATACTTGAGCTATCTTTTTGAGATAAGGGAGTGTTAAGGTCACCTGGTAAGACTGTGGTACTGGATATTAGATTTTTCATGTCCATTAAGATTAGTCTTCTATAGTTGAGTGCTCCTTTGTTTGGTGTGTGCATACTTATGAGTGTTATCTCTTTCTCTTGAATTTTTTCCCTAACCAGCATATAGAATGGGCTTCTTTGTTTCGCTTGATCATTCTTGGTTTGAAGTTGAGACTATATGTGAAAAGGATTGCTATCCCTGCTTTTTTCTGAGGTGCTGGGGCATGTAGTATTGTTTTCCACCCTTTGAGTTTAAGCCTATGAATTTCTTTATGAGTTAAGTGTGTTTCTTGTATACAGAATATTGTTGGATTTTGCTTCCTGATCCACTGTGCCAGTCTATGTCTTTCAATTGGTAAATTGAGTCCATTTACATTGATGGTTATAATTTAGATCTATTGACTTATAATGGATATTTTATTTACCTATTGTTTTTCCCCTGTCTAATTATCCTATTTGCTGGTTTCTTTCTGTTCTCATTTGTAGAGTTCTGATTATTTTGGTCCCTGTCTAGAATATCTTTTAGCAGTTTGTGTAGGGTTGGCTTTGTCATCATGAAATTCTTTAGTTGTTCTTTGTTGTGGAAAGGACATTTCTTTCTCAATCAAATTTGAAAGAGAGTTTTTCAGGGTATAGTATTCTGGGCTGGAATTTGTTTTCATAGAGGACTTAAAGTACTCTGCTCCATTGTCTTCTTGATTTTATGATTTGTGATAAAACATCCATTGTTATTCTGATGGGTTTTCCTTTAAATGTGATCTGTTTCTTTTTCCTGTGGCTTTTAGTATACTGTTCTTGTGCTGGATTTTTGGGATGTTGACCAATATATATCTGGTTGTATTTTCAATTGGGTTGATATTTTTTTGAGTTCTATATTCTTTGGTTACCTGAATGTCAGATTGTTTCCCCATATTTGGGAAGTTTTCTGCTGTTACTTCTGCCCATTTTCTTTTTATATCATTTTATTGACTCCCTCTTTCTCATTGCTGCCTATTAGATTCATGTTCTTCATCTTTGCGTCGTCTTGCAGATGATGAATTATTTTTTTCCTGCATCACTGTTGTTTTTCAGAGATCTTTTCTTACATTTTCACTAACTGCAATGTTGTCTTCAAGATCTGAAACTATCTTCACTTTCACTCACAAGCTTGTGATTGCAGTTTTAAGTTCCTCTATATCACTTTGACTGCTTCTTGTGATCTATTTCTCTCCTATATTTCTCCTTGAAACCTTCCATCGTTTTCCTATACTCCCCTAATTTTTTATGTGTCTTCTTAAGTTCTTTTTAATTCTTTCATGTTACTTATCCTTTGTATTTTTACTTCAGATTATTTCTGATCTGATTTCCTTTGTATATTTCTGCAGTTGATTCTTTACATCAGATGGCATTAATTCAGAGACTTGTTTTCTTATTTTGATGCTTATTTCTGATATGATTTCCTCTCTACCTTTCTGTTTTTGTTTCTTTACTTGAACTTCTGTTAATTCAGGCATTTTTGCGGTCTAACTCTTAATTTCTTCTGTGATAGTGTCTCCTGCATTTGTTCTGGGTTGGCCCAGGGCCTGAGATTGCACTTTCCTCCTTCTCTTTGTCATTTTATGTTGCATTCTCTTCTGACCTTTGGTTTTGAGCTTTGATGCAGATGTAACCCTAGCACCTGAATTCTTACACAAGATATTAAGACAATTTTAGTTTTATATTTACAGAAATATTATTAGGAACTCTAGTAATGGGTAATGATATTTAGAAGTTGGAAAACTTTTGTTACCAGTGGGTTTGTATTTTAGACAGTAAGAGCAAACATTATGTTTGTGCAGCTAAGCAGACATTAAGTTGTAAACTTGTGTTTAGTTATCTCCGTGAAATTCTGTCTAATCCCCTCCATTTGACCTGAGCTCTTCCAGGCAGACTTGTTCACCTAGTCATCTGTTGCCTCCTTTGCAGATCAAGAATGAAAAAGAGAGGGCACTCTCATAGATCTGGGTCCAACAAATTGTCTCAACTTACCAGGTCTGGATCTACCAACTTTGATCTTGTCCAGATGAGCCTGCCTTTTGGTTTACTGCTGTGTTCAGCTTCTTCCTGCTGCAGCTCATTGAGGTGAACCTGCTGTGCCACTCTGGCAATATCCCACATGCACACTGGGCTTGGGGTTTGACTGGGGAGGGGTCATGGGCACAAGGAGTAGGGGGAAATTTCCACACTAACCCTGCCTCTGTAGTCTTGATGTCAAACATTTAAAAAATATATTTATTTTCTGTTTGTACTTCTGCATCTGGGAAGTGTGTATTCTCCTCAGAACCTATTTTTGAATTGAACCTTTAAGTTGAGGGGAATCTGACCTTTTTGAGTTCCTTTGAGCAACATTATCCCCACACACTGTGGATTTTCGCTTCATTTTATTGGTGCTTTCTTTTGCGGTGCATAAGCTTTTTTATAAGATAAGATTCTAGTTGTTGATTCTTTTTTTTTTTTTCTCCTTTTGCTTTATTAGAGCAAAATTTCAACAAAGTGGTTTTTATTTACAGAATATGTGGTCTTTTTTGCTTTTTCTATTTTGCTACCAGGAATTGAACTTTGGGATTCATGTTTTCCAGGCATTGCACTGTTAAGCTACATCCGTGGCCCTTATTCACATGATTTAATGTGTGTGTCTGTGTGTGTGTACAATCTTATCTACTTAGACCCAACAGAGAAATGAACCTGTTTATATGTTTTCGTATGTTCAGTTTACATGCAAAAAGTTTGTTTACACATTCATAACTATCCTATTATAAATGACTAGTTCTCCCTTCCACACTCCTCAAATATACAAAGATCTTCATAAGTACACAATTTAAATTGGTTTAATCTTGAAGTGTGATCCAATGAAATGGAAAACTAAATATTTCAAGTCTTGTACCAAACAGTAAAATCTTCAAAGACCTTCTGGATATTTCGACTGATTTGCATCAATAAGAAAACCTATTTTTCATGTGGTGAGAGAAATATGTTCATCTCCAATTACGAGTTCAGGCTCCTTCCAGCCAACTCTGCCAGGTGATAGCCACAAAGCATCATCTTCTTTTGTAATTTCACTGTCATCAACAATTCTCTTCGGTTCTTCCCTTATACTTTTACGGACATATGCCTCTTTTCTGATTACCACACCATTTTTGTAATTGCTGTAGCTAACCTATCTAAGCTTTCTGTCTGGCCAAAATTTATTTATTTATTTATTTTTTAATTTTATTGAAGTACAAATATGAATCAGATGGTTTAAGACACCTTAACAAGACAGATTCGATAAATTAATACATTTCAAACTGTTTTCATACTGTTTTGGTATCGTATGAGGTACATACATGGTATTATACTTACAGACATTATTATAGCAGATGTCTCATCAGTAAATTAAGAGTGTAGCTGTTTACTTATCTTATTTTTTATACCTGAATTATATCAAAAATTCAATAATTATTTTCCTAGTGGATGACCATAGTACTAGAAGCCAACATAATATCCTGTCCAACCACCATTAGTGCAAATCTTGCCTCTCATAGGATTATGTAGAAGCACAGCGTTATCTATCCCAACTGTACTGTCTATACACACAC